>JAZBHA010000378.1:31506-73068 GCA_037464855.1 Iselma pallidipennis | reverse complement strand
GTTGAGTTCGTTCCGTTTTACGTTTTCCAGGCTAACACAACTTCAACTTTAATAACAATTAATCTAATTAACTCTTTGAATTTTCTCGAAATTATATAACGGAATTTAATCAATACATCATCACTTTTTTTCTAGTTAAACTTCCAGTAACCGGATTATATAACATCAAAGGTATCATTACTAGAGTGTGATTTTCTAAGGACAGTAGTAGAAGGACAAGGGTCAGATCTTGGCTCTCGTGTTACTTTGAGTTAATGGATACGTATACTTACGGTCAATGTTGGACGAGTCAAAATATTATTATGAGTTGCCCTTTTAAAAGGAAAACAATTTGGAAATTTATCTTTTAATTAAATGGGCAAGCTTTTAATTAGAATAAGACTTGTAGTGTAATTTAAGGTTCAGTTGTTTTATATAAAATGATCTTAGCAGATAAGGAATGGTATTTAAAAATTTACGTAAAAAATTCCACGTTATAAGCAACAAAACGGTACATTAATTAGAAAGAATACTGCAATGGATTACAGTCACGATGATGACGACTTTATTCCAGCTCCACTTGTCAAGCTCTTTGAACAAAACGAGAGTATAGCTCCAGAGAAAAACTTAAACTCTTAACTTTGTTCTTTAGAAATTTAACAAGTCGCTTTACTAGTTTTGAGTTAGATACTCCAAAAAAAGAGTAGAGATGCAAAAAATACGCCTAATCTTGTTAAATTAGGCTAAGGATAGGAACAGACTGGTACTAATTAAACAATTATTAATCTAATTCGACAATTATTCAAATTCTGTAACAACAAGGTTTTTTTTGTAATTCCCCCGTTTAGTAGAAAGGAATTTTCCAAGAGGGTTACCATTTTAATTACGACCAAACGCCTGTTTTGTCGATGCTGGTGACAATGATGATTATAATGGTGATGATGTTGATGAACTTCCGGTTTTACATCAATCTACAGCGTCTATCGAATTAGATCAGTCATTTGTAAGACTTGACGATAAAAAAAAGTGTTTATCGATCAAAAGAAGCAAAAAAACACGATTCACGTTAAAGAAGAAAAAAAAAAGATAAAAAAAAATGAATTACAATAAAGTTGTATTTTTGGAAGTTAAATTCGTGGAAAAAATACAACAAACGTTCAACGGTTAATTAAAATAAAACCACCACCATTACCACCATCCTTGTCTGGGAGGGAGGGACGGGAAAATATGCAAAGTGGATGCTTTTTGAACTCGACTACTAAGCGGATTTTATAGTCGCTGCTCCCGTTATTACTTTTATTTATTTTTGTCCTGTTTTAGACTTTTTCCAATTTAATTCCAGTCGAATTAATCAAATGTGATTTAGGTAATACATGTAGAGGTATATACAATATCTCATCCCCTATTCAACTGTGTGTGTTAAAAAAAAAAAAACGTGCCAAAGGATATACGGTAGACATGACCGTATTTTGTCAGTGTCACCACCATTACCACCTTAGGTAAACCTGTTACATCATTTCACATAAATCCAACTTGTTTTTCTTCTATTTCTGTATTGTAAAAAATAAAATATCAATGTCATTTTATGATATTCATCAATGTCGCTCCAGTTGTTATGTTTTCCATATTCGATATGAATATTTTAAAAATTCAAAACAACTAAATTTGCTACAATTTTTTCATTATCTGTCTACCTTCAAGCTATATAAGGGCATTAGATAACATGTGACTTAAAAAAACATTAACTGGGAATTAGATGGGAAGATTGAAAAATAATTATGTCCACCAAAATTGCCCTGTTTCTCTCGGGCTCAGATTGATATGGATTTTATGTAAGTTTTTCATCTCTTTTTTGTAATTTGTGAGTAATTATATTATTTTAAAGATTTCTTGATTCCAATTTGCCGAATTTTAGAGATTAATTTAGATTATAGCGATTAAATTACAATTGAAAACTGACACGTCTTAATCAACTCCCCCATTCCTTATCTATCTATCTATCTATATAAATAAAATTGAAACGTCTGTTTCTGATTTAGAAATAGATGGCTATTTATAAGCATTTTGAATCATTGATACAATATTTAAGTATAAACAAGAGTTTTTGTCTGTCTGTCTGCTCGTTTATCTGTTTGTCCGGATTTAACTCAAAAACTACTGATCCAATTCTAATGAAACTTGGGTGGTTTGTAGAAGACATTCTTGGTCACAAAGTGGTTTTTGTTTCACTTCGATATCTCAAACGGTTCCCAAATTGTAAGATGAACTTCTTATATTCGGGGCGGTGTAGCACTAACTGCTCGGTCAAGTCACTATTGGTCAGTATGTGCGAGCGGCATAATAGTGACGTATATGTGTGTGAGAGAGAAAGGGAGAGGCGAGAAGTGTAGGAGGCTGCAGTGGGAAAGAAATATAGTGTGAGGTGAATTTAAAGGGAGGAAGAGGAATCTAGGGGTGGTTCGAGCTCAAATTCAAAAATATTTATCTTTTGCCGATCGTACGCCGCAATTGTTGGTTCTCCGATTTCTAGCCAAACAAAGTGGCGGGCGAATGCTAGTATTTCAATATTTTTCAAGTTTTTTCGTATTTTTCGATCAAGACTACGTCGAAATTCTTTTAGATATCTGCGAATGAGTGAAAATTTGGAAGAATATCTAGAAATGTGCATGTAATTGCCGAATTCTAGGTGGAATAAGAAGTTCCTTTTGTTGTAATGTCAATATAGCCAGACTTTAAATACCCTCTGCAGTGCTCAGCATCAATTCGAAAATGCGGTCGGCCCCTTGTAAACAACATCAATTTACAATCTAACCAACTAACCGGAACTGAAAGCAACTCTTACAACAATGTGATATAGATGGGAAACTTTGAGGTCAGAACCTTATGAAATTAACCTTTAGGAAATGGAACTTGCACATCTCCATTAAAGACCGGACAGAATTAGAATGACCATTTATAACATCCCACCTTATCACCCCCTATATATTTACTATTCACATTCACAAAAGAGAGACAGTTGTCGGCAAATAAATGGTTAAATTTTACGTATTGATTCATCCATCCTCCTGTATGTGTGTTGTGTCCATCAAACTGTCGGTTAATTCAAACCGGATTTCGAAACTAATCTAGTGACATTTTGGCTTAATGTAATTAAGAGCTTTCGGTTGTTTTATGTTGATAGTTGTGTTTTCTGTATAATCAACTCGAATAGACCTCAAATTTGCGGCTATGAAGCTAAACTGTGCTTTAGATGGAAATCAACAGAGAGCTATGCGTTAGTGGTCATTCGTGTACAAAGTGAGAGACTTTCAAAGTTTAATAACCAAAGTTTCGACATACGATTGCTACTAGGGGTATGTGAGAAGGCTACTGTTACTCGGCTCTTATCCGTTAATCACTTGGAATTCGTAAAAAAAATTACTCTCCAATCTAGCTAAACTCTCTCGGAAAGTCCATTCAATGAATTTCACGCCCTCAAATCCGATTTCAACGTACAAAACACTTTGACAGTATAATCTAAACGTGAAAATATACAATAAATACATCAACTGTATGTGAGATTATAGTTGCTAGTTTAGATTTATAATGTTCGTTGTTGAATTATGAATAAACTTTTGGAACTATTATTATATGAACCAGTGACTATATAACATATATGAAACTAATTAGACGCTTCCTGGTCTTTTCTGTATAAATTCCAACATTGTAGAAAGTTGTAATTGAATTCTATATTGTTTCCGAATACCGAATTCAATCGTATAGTGTACGAAAATATATTTCCTGGAATTGTTATCATAAAATAAAAAAGCGCGGAGAAAGAAGAAAAGTATGAAATCGTATAGTTTTTCTAATCTTGTACGACTCCCTAGATTATATTTTATTTTTATTTTACTGTTATTGAATGATGAAACATACTAACAATAACCATCACCTATGAATGTTCGTCACACTCTTATCTGTTAAAAGAAAAATTGATTTTTCCAGTTTCGAATAGAACTGATCTAATAACTTATGTTAGTTCAAGATTGGCTATTGTTAATAGCGAAAACGTGACCGTTAATACAACCAGTACACTATAAACGGAACTACTTTGTAACAAAATTGACGATTATAACCCAACTGATATTACAAACAGCTACTAACTATTTTGCAACTTAAAAGAATAAATTATTGATCTCCACGACCAACACCAGTACGATTTGTTACAAATTTGCCAACAACGTATTGTTTCCAATCTTTTTCTTTGTTCGTTTGACCAGATTTTTTTCCGCATGATTTTCAATTTTGATTAAAAGAACCGTTTTGTCGTATGTGTATGTTCTGGAACTGAGAACCCGAAAAATCCTTTTCCAGTTGAAAACGATTCAATTAATATTTAATCTCATAGAAGGGATCTCCTCCTCCGCCAACAAAATTCGAATTGTAAACACACAAAAGTTGAAATAAATATAAAACAAGAAATGTTATTATCATCACAAACAACACAGAACAGAACGATATTGTGTCTGTTTGGTACATGATCCGTTTCCCTTGAATCTACCATCATTTTCTGTATTATTCCTGTATTTTATACAACAATTAATTAAATCTTTACTCGCTATAAATGAACGAATCTTCTATTGAGTTTCTTTTTTTAAAATGTTTTTATGATTCAATCAAAACAAAAATATTGTCTTTATGGAGTGTATTTTTTAATATATCTAGAAAAATATTTGTCTTTTCTTTTATTTGTAACAAATTCCAGATGGTCGAATCAAAATAAAAACTGTTAGTTCAAAGTGAACAATGAGAAAAGAAAAACAATCCAATTTTTCGCGTCTTGTTTTTATTCCCCAATATTCTTTATATGTTGT
Source organism: Iselma pallidipennis (assembly GCA_037464855.1). Classification (NCBI taxonomy): domain Eukaryota; kingdom Metazoa; phylum Arthropoda; class Insecta; order Coleoptera; family Meloidae; genus Iselma; species Iselma pallidipennis. Next base: position 68,236 of record JAZBHA010000378.1, on the reverse strand, counting down.
ATGTATGTTTATGATTGATATGTGTTAGACACGTGTTGCTAATATAACACATTGCCGATTCAACGAAGCTTAAAATGTCTATATGCGGATACGTAAACACATATTATTGAAAGTTGGAGGTTCACAAGTAAATAGAGAAAATATAGTAGGTTTACTTCAACAAACAAAAGGGACAATACGGGAAAAGTTACTTTGAAATTGTTTGATAGGAAGAGAAATATGGAATTTCGACTAGAACGGGAAATATTCTCTATGAAAAGCGTAAAAAGTCCCCAATTTTTTCATTAAAATCTGTAAAACTATTCCACAATATGTGAAAGGGAATTATTTTCTTATTAAACGTTTTTACTCGGGAATTCAGCAATAAATAATGTCTTATTCTATTTAAGTTCATTAATTCTGTGATTTTTGGCGACGTTTCACACCCGTTGGGAGCTTCTTCAAGGACATGATTTTCTTTTACGTACTTGTGCCCAAAATTCCATTTTTTTTTCTGTAACGGGAGCCTTAAACGGGTTTGGTTAACATTTGCTACGTAAAAGTAGTTTTATTAAGAGGAGTCCGTAATTGAAGAATAAATTTAACCTTAGAAGTGATGCTGTTTAGCGAATCCTTGAATTGTTGCTGGCATGAAAATAATACAGCTACCTAGAAATACTATCCAGCCAAATTAGGAATTTTGCTAGACTACATGATTAATTATGATTCTTCAGTCTTTCTAGGTTTTCATTTTCTTGTGTGGGAAAGTATCCTGGACAAATTTTCAAGCAAATCAGGCCTCATCGTACCGCGCAAAGTTGCTCAAAGAGTTTTCGAAAAATTGGTGAATGCGCCTGACGTTCCATTATCCCGTTTAATTCTAATTGAATTAATAAAATTGGTGGTATTTCCATCACATTGAGTTTTAATTAACATTAAAACACCCACATACACAATGATATAAATAGAAAATTGTGAAATCACATCAAATACACTGTGTGTATCAATTAATTTCATAAGCTCATTATTTAATATCTGTATATACGTGTATGAGTATATTGTCGAGATTGTATAATTAATTTTAGGTGAATATTTGATGTTAATTGGTTTAATATTAAATAGAAATCACATCAGACAGTACGACCTAAATATTCATTACACTAGAAACTCCTCGAAACCGTCTTGTCTCAAACGCGACACATTCAAATTTTGTAATTCTAATAAAAAGTGCCATTTTGTTGGTTATTATCATACGCCAGACTTAAGATGTTTCAATTAAAATCTTGATTTTGATTTGTGAATACAATCTAGCATTGTCGGTTTCATGTCACAAACATATGATTGATTGTTTGTACATACATCGTGTGATTGGATATGTGTTAGTAAGAAGAAATTTATGGTGATGATTGAAATCGTGTAAGTGTAACAGATGTTTACTTCATCACTAATATTAATAGAAATTCTCACAGTTGTATTGCCAACATGTCAAACATTCAATCTTCACATAATACTCATAAGAGTTTCTCATTTATAAAATACCACTATTTCACAACAATTGTCGTTATATTTACTTATTTACTTACAGTTAGTTATATATAGAGTTGAGAAACGAAAGTGTACATATATATCGTGTATGTGTGTGTGTGTGTATGTATATATGTGATAAAGAGCTTCTTCCTCTGTCAATTTGTTCGTTAAACATTTGTCTGAGGAATTAGGGGGTTGCTGTAACAAGTTAAGCCCAAATCAACTTCCCTTTTACGAAACTCTATGGCCAATTTACCATACACGGATAAATACCTAACGACAACTTCGTACTATAAAGTGATAGAAATTAGAAAGTGACGACAATCAAACTAATAAATTAATTATCAACAAATTAGTTTGTAAATTATTTCTGTACCTATTTACCCGCGACCGGTTTCGATTATTATATGTATAGTCATCCGCAGGCAGATATTTTAGGATAGAATTAGTTTGCATCATTTTGTATCTAGGTAATCGTCTGAAGATGGTTGTGTAAGTACCGAAACCGGTCGTGAGTTAAAAAGAATAATTTATGAGGATTTCATTCGAAGATTGGCACAAGTTGAGAAGAAAACTCCTAGAATAGAGGAAAGACAGTTTAGAGTTTTAGAAAATCTTTCAGTGCAATTGAAACGCAAATCTTCATCTCCGTCTAATTATTTCGAAGGAGTTTATTGACAGCTAAACGCAATTCAAACGAAAATCCTCATCTTCATCTTCATCTTCTCCACGTTCGTTTGCAATTGAAAAGCTCGTTCAATAATAGATAAACTCATACAGCTTAAGCCTGCTGGGTGGAGAAAGGCAATCTTTAAAGAGTGAAGAGGGTTAAATCGCCATACGGTGAGACTACAAGATAAAGATGAAGATTTGCGTTTGAATTGCACCGTTTATTTACTAAATGCTTCCTGGCTACCCTACAGTTATTACAATTAAGCAACACAAACATCAATTTAATTATGTTGTCCGGAAGTTGGTGCATTATCCAGTTTTGAAACACTGATGCAGCTATAATTTGATTACTATGGTAATTAATCTTGGGTAACATATAATTATTTTCAGTTTTCAGAATATTAAGTTTTTTTTTCAAAAATAACTCTTTAAGTTTCATCAAAAAGTACTCAAATGTATTGAAACTGGTTAATGAGTAAGGAGACAAAGAGCCAATCTCGGAACGACTACCGTGTGTCGTAATCTATCGAGGAAATTTTCCGAAACAGTCTCATATCGGAGATAACGTGCTGAAAACTTTTAATGGAAATTGAAAATACGACATCTGATTCAATATTGCTATATAGTTATTCCCTATCTAATATAAGACCTTTTGTCGATGGAAATAGCCAATATAATAGTTAATTGAATTGGAAATTGAATCTAGTATTTGCTAGTTTATAACAAATGAAAACTAGTTTTTTAGATAAAAGAGTCAACAAATTTCTTCTATTATCCTGTGTATTTGAGTCGAGTCTTATTACAACAATTTAATACAACTACTTTATCTGTGATTATGTGAATCCCGTTCTCGTTTCTCGCTTTATATACCTACCGGTTGCAATTCAATCGCATTAATACGAGAACACCATCACGGCATGACTAGAACGTAACGAAACCCCAACATACATATATCTATACCAACATTAGCAATTCTAGACAGCTTAAGCTGTACAAAAGCGAACACTAATGGATTTTTGTGGGTCTAGTCATGATTCATCGTTGAACAGGACACCCCTCGTTTCATTCAAATACCCCCAAAAAGAAATATGAAATTTCAGAGAAGTTCCTCAAATTCATATTCTCAACTTTACTCATATTTTGCATTTCTTTGATGATTTATAAACGTTTCATTTTTTCGACAAACCTGCTATCAGAATTATTGATTTCAAATTGATAACTGGCCGAATAAATCTTGGATCAAATGTACGAAACATGCCAGACTTTAGAGCCACAGTTACAAATGATCCCGAAATAGTGAGACAAGCCTTGGATCTTTGTCAATTCCCTAGCGGGAGGTTTCTGTTCTCTTCATTGCCTCTTACTACTACCAATGTTTGTCTACCCATACAATTGTACACCCTGAAATTATCAATCTCTCAGGAAAATTTACTAGAATTATATTGCAAGTTGACTTGATTAAATGACTTGAAACTTACATAAAAACAACAGCAATAATACAGAAAAGAAGACAAAAAAAAAAATAACATCAAGAACAACAACAAAAAAAAGAATGAAATTTGTGCGTGTCGGAGTGTTCGTTAAAAGTTAAATTTGTACCTTCTTATATTACATTTGTGTATATTATAGAGCGGAAACACAAATAAAAAAAGAAGAAATTGCCTGAAGCTGTTAAAGATAAGAACAGAAAATAAAAACCAAATCAGCCTAGTATTTTTATTTTTACGTTCAAGTTTGTCATCTTACGTAGTATTGCAACAGCAACAACAAAATTTTATAGGACTTCTCTCTGTACTAGTCAGCATACACAAAGGATAGAGTGGACAGCAAATGTCCGAATAGAACGATAAAATGTAGATAAAACTTAAATTTAGTTATGTGCCTGTACTTTACTGACAAGAGATTTTTATAGATCTATCTATATGTGTGATGGGTTTGTTCTCCTTTTATAATTCTCCAAATTATACACAAAATTACGTATTGTTAGTCGGTATTGTTATAACTTTGCTCTGTCAAAGTAGAGAGATAGAAAGAGAGAGACTAGTAATTATTTGTTGTTTGAAGCGGAAATTCACTTTGTTACTCACCAATTGATTGTCCAATTATTGCGAAACAGGTGGAGTTTTGTGGTGTACGCTATCTGGAACAGAGAACTTTGTGGTAAGTTATATGAGCATCGGGAAAGTTTCAAAAATGAAGAAAAATAATTGTTAGACAAGAACAAAAATTCGGATTCATGTTTCAAAAAGCTTCAATAATGTAGTGAAACAGTTGTGGTTACTGTTTGGAAAGGTCTAAAGGTGTCACAAATAAGTTGCTACTGTGGCAGCTTTCCAGCTTTTATCCAGTCTTGAGCCGACTGTGCTGTCTCCTGTGATCCTGTTTCTTTACCTGATCAATGTCCAGTTTCAGCTAATTTCTCGGTTACTGCCCGTCCGACCAGTGCCCATTCAATACTCACCATTTTTTAGGTCCTGTTAGTAGCGTCGTAACCCAGTTCTATCGTCGTTTCTCTCACTGGTCTCTGTTAAAACAGAATAATACTGAAATGCCGTTAGTAACCCACAGATACCTTCACAATCTAAATCCTGTGCCTTATCACAGAGACGCTTGCTCAAATAATTAAAATCGATCGATCGTTATACTATACCACAAATCAAAGATAATCGTTCTAAGGGTTGTTCACGGTTTTTGTAAATACCACCATCGTCACCACCGCTATTTCCAACAAATCTATGCACACACCCACACACAGACAGATAACACCTCTTTTAAATTCATTCATCGAGTATTTAATTAGTCTCTCTTCACCCTCTCGTACTCGATTCAGGTCTCATCCAATTAATAAAACAACAAAGGCAAAAATAATTAAACTTTAAATGGATCGAAGAAATTAATTTTGCTGTTGAGTGGTGGTTGTTGTTGTTGTTGTTGTGTTTATATCTCTATAAAATATCTATATACCTCATATAATATTATAGCAATAAATTGAGCTTAAAATAATTTGAGATTTTATCACTTCTTGAAAACTTTTCGATTTTGTTTCAGGACTGATATTCAAGTAAAGGTTACATCTCAATTAGAAGTAGAAACTAATTAGTGGGAGACACTAATTCAAAATTTGGAAAATATATATATAGATATATTATATATGTAGAGATATAAATACAGAAAGTGGGAGTTTTCGTGAATGGAAACTTGAATATACGTCATCTATCCAAGCTCCTAAAGATAAACGTTCATTAACGTTACGGAACGTGAGGAATTATTTAATAAGACGATATTAAGCTCATATTACCAATTCTATAGTAACGGGGTGACATAGAGAATGCACTGTCTTCGAAAACCTTCCCAGTATAATATCATCTTTTCTAATATAAACCAATAACTTGCACGTATACTACGCGAGATGCAAACAAAAGGACGCAATCAAATTAAAAAGGGACAACAGAAAAATTAATTAGAAGGATATTTGACAAAATTCTACTAAAAATCGATCAAATATTTGCCAGTTGATTTGTTGATTTCCGGCAGTAAATCCGAATTTACGCTGATTAGAATATTTATTTAACCAGATTCCTTTGGGTCTGGAAAAGACATTCCACATCGTCATTTGTGACTATTGCGCCGAGTGTTATCACTTATCAATTCACGACGTTTTGAGAAAATGCTTTAAAAAAAACGGAATTTCTCCCGGCGCATCCACCAAAACTGACACATTTCTTTGCCGCCTGATCCGGTTCGTTTTCACTTTCTAATTCTAGTTAAAGAAATTCAATTGTTACGTTTTCTAATTTTCTAATTAATTAAACGTAATTAAATTTTCACTAATTCAATTTTAGAAATGCTCCGGAAAAGCTGTCTCTTTTGTTAAAAATTTTATAGACGAATTACTGAACGAAAGGGAAAAAATCCAATTATCTCCTGTTTTGTAACAAGTCTCATTGAGTCTTATTTTCATTCTTCTCCTTGTTCTACTATACCTCCATCGTTTCTCTGAATAGTTCTCTTCGTATTGTTCCAATTCTCGGACTAGTTGAATGATACAATTCTAAGGTAGGTATACTGAATTGAAACGATTCAAAATACAGTCAGATATAGTCTCTCATTTCCCTGGAGAGTTTGTGCCCTTTAATCGCTTTTGGAGAACGAAAGGGATTGGTCCTGACAAAACGGAAAAGGGTTAATCCTTAAAAGATATAGAGAACATCTTCCAGTATAAAACAATAATAAAAGAGAAAATAAATGACGGGGGCTGGAAAAAACAATCTATTAATTTATAAAGAGAGTTTTATAGATTTTTTTATGTTTCTATTTAAAAATTATACAAAATCCTTAATTGTTTTGTTCACGGGATACAAGTGGAAGTTTCTCGTCTATTGTTGTACAGTTTCCCTGTGTTGCAAATTTCGGTTTATCCACGTGCAACCGGGCTAATTGTTCAAGTTACTTTGAATAACTCTAGGGATTCCTGTTTTTGTTGTTTGGGGGTGTTGTTGACGAAACGGCAATGATTGTTTGTAACTCGTTAAATTCTACTTTATCCCCCCATCTTTATACAGAAACGATAAAATCTCTAATTTGCAATTTATTGAAAATTTATTAAAAGAACTCTACGATTATCTCTTGAAATTGAATGAAATATCTTCAAAGTTTTTATCAGTTCAGTTTAATTGTCTTAATTTGAAGGTTTAGCTTTAGGGCGAGTTGGTGATGATAGTAGTGATGTCGGTGATGATGATCAAAATAAAAAAAAAGCGTGGTTTCTACTAAGTTGGATGGGTCACAGCCGGACTTCATCCATCAAGTCTATTTCAAGAGGATACACAAAGACAAAGTAGCTGTCTTGGAAATTCAACACAAATAACTGCATCCTTCTCTCTCTGTCTACCATTATGTTTGACTCAATTTTCTAAAAACTGGAATCTCGTATTTTTCAATTATATTATTTTATTTACATTTATTTTTTTCGTTAAATAAAGACATTCATTTTATTTTATGTGTTACAAGATAGTTACGGTCAGATATGACACGCTAAAGGTTTGACGTTAAAGCTCGAATTTCTAGAGAGTGCCGGTGAGCTTTTATTCGTTGTAGCAGTAAAATGGATAATAAACCGGAAGTCGGCGCCGGATTCTACAATTTAAAACCGTCTACTTAATTATTCAACGTATCTCCGGTAAACTGCGCCTTTTTGTCGTGAAAATTATCAATTATTTTCAAAGGAAACAACTGAGGTGCTTCTATTTAACAAAAATATGCAACAAATATTCGGATCGGTGGGAAATCTGAGGATGTTTAGATGAATTTTAAAGCTTGATAGTATGTTATGCTACTTCTGTGAATGCCCGTTAAAGTAAACAAGTTGGGCGGATTTGCGTGAGGTTTCATGTTTTGCTTGACGATTGTGATAAGATCACCATAATACTCAAACACATAATTCTCAAACAGGTATACAAAATACAAAATAAAGGTGCGTGATGGACATAGTCAACAATTCGCATTCATTAAAACAACAATTGTCGCGCCATATACACTTTTTTTTTAATAGAAACCAACCAAGTCTCGGCATACATAAGTCAACACATTTCATTTTTCATCAAAGCGATAAGATCACTTATGTGTACACCGGCACACACACCCTATACATACACAACACAACACTACAGGTTTTGATAAATTTCCACCCCATATTTCTGGATAACTGTTTATTGAACAAATCGTGCAATTTTTCCACCTGTACAGCTTCAACTATAGTTTTTCCACTCGAAAAGGAAACCTAAAGGAAAGCGTAGATGGATTATAGTGATTGCGTGTTGTAGTTCTTTTTCCACCAACCAACCTAACACATTAATAATTGCAAGATTTGTGTTGTTTATTACTGTATAATTTGTTCATGTAAATTAAACTAATTACACTGTTTTTTTCCATCTAGTATTTGTTTTGCCGTTTTTCCCGTTTTGCCGGGTTTAATTAAATTATATTCTAACGTTTTTATTATTTTTTCTCTTCAATTTTTTTTCTGTTTTAAATGTTTGCTAATTTGTTAAAATTATTATAACAAAGATGTACTAAATGCGAGAAAGATTACAAGAATGAATGGCAGCAATTTGAAAGTTTTAATAGATTTGATTAAGAGAGAAATGGGCGATTATTTTTGCCTCCCTCATATTCTCTCTTTGCCTCTCCAACTTCCATTACTTGTGTTCGAGTTATAATAAAATAGAATGATTTGTTTCCATTAGCTGGATAACAGTTTTTGAACAACGAATTTAATTCTATAAAGTCGACTTTCCGCAAAAGAGATTCTCAAATTTTATAGAGTTGTCGGTTTAATTTCAAATTTCTAGAAAAAAAAATGTATAATGAAGCTCTGTAATTTGAAGTTTTATAATTTTGCAGGGGTTTCAGGATAAAGTGTTAAATTATATGTTATGTTCAAGCAATGGCGTACAATTACGTGCTTAAACTTCTGACATTTCGACAATGCGTGTTTATTACCACCTGTCACCTAGTTTGTTGACATTTATTACAACATTAATATGTATCTTTGTTTCCTTCTCTTTTTCGGCTATAATTCTTTCGTTGATTTATGTTAAACAGTAAAGAATTAAAGCGAAATCATTATTCTTTTCTTTATAAGACAATAATCCTACAATATGGAGTTATAATCTTCTGCTCTCAAGTTTCAACGCCCCACAAAATTGCTTCTTTTAATAAAAGTGTAATAAAACACATTTATAACGACCATCAAAGGATTGACCATTAAGTTTTGTGTAAATAACCCAAAATTTGGTGGTTGTTTATTTGTTCTACTCGAAATACTTCTAATCAATGAGTCATTCACGGCCGTGTTAGAAATTTGAAAATTTGGACCAAAAAAGTCTGTGTGTGGAGCGGGATTCGAACCCCGCATCTTTCAATTGCCGGTTGAATGCACTGACCAATTGTGCTATCGAGACACCATATAATATCCGAAGATATAGTATAATTGGTCAGTGCATTCAACCGGCAATTGAAAGATGCAAAGTTCAAAACCCGCCCGACACACAGACTTTTTACCTCCAGACTGCATAAGAAAACCGTTGCATGTTTACCCGAAGTTTCGACAACAGTAGTTCATTTTAACGGCATCGTTTACTTAAAGACCTTCAAAGTAATTATCTACAAAAGACGATCTAGTTTCTTTGTGTTATCACCAATGATGTACATTTAGAGCATATTGCGATTTTCCACAGAAACATCACCACCACCACCACCACCCGCGTTTCACAAAATCAATTTCAATCATCAAATTTTCACAACCTCCCCTATTGAAATAGTCTTGAAATTAAAGCTGTACGAACGAAATTTTCCAATACAAACAAATGGTTCTTGGTATAGATTTTCGTATTATCTCTTTCGATTATGTTCATTTATCTTGCTAAAAGATAAGCAAACAGTTTTCCTTTTTACTTGCATTTCTTAAATCAATTTTCCGGATTAGTGTGTGTGAGTAATGAAAACCGCATTCTATACATACGACTTTTTTCCCCGAGATAAACCTTTTTAATTTTTCAAATTCTTCATGGCACATACTATTTTTCACCAACGAAAAAAAGTCACAGTTGTAAAGCTTGAGTATTTTATATGATGAGAGACAACGATGAGATATTCGGTCCAATTCACTTTTCTCGTATTGTTTAAAACCAACCACTTCATTCCCGATTATTATTATTATTATTATTATTGCTGGTATTATCCATACGACCCATTGCCCTGTATTAATATTATATCTCCCTTAATGTCGACAAAACAAATGATGTAACTTAAAGTTACGATGATTAATTGCTAAAATCTCTCTAAACTACTGGTGTGTCTGTCTTAAAATGAACAAATCTGGAAATGTGTGTGTGCGTGCTAATTGCGTTGTAACATCGTCCTCTTCTTTATCATCATCTCTCTCTCTCTTTCTCTTTGGTAGAAAGTGGAGAACAAGTCATACTGATGATGAAGTAATCTCACAGTATAATATGCAATGTTCCCTCATTTCAGGCTACATCTCAATATTTCCTTCGTTTCACTACACTTTTTTTTATATTACTTGATTCTCATATAAACGATAAGAATATCGATCAGTATAAGTATGTATTTTGTATGAAATCTGGTTGACTTTGTGCTATATAATGGTTTATTTAATTTGAATCGGCGCACAATCTCGCATATGATCGTGTTTCACGAAACTTCCGAAGAGTTCGATCATATTTCTTGATTGCTTTAAGGCACAAGAGAGGCAAAAAAACACAACAACAACAACAGTAGATACGAACCGTAATGATAATGATACAGGTCTTTGTTAAAAATGTTTTTGAATCGTCTCTACAATTATTTCCGATAATCTAGAAATTCTCGATGTATATAAGTTTTATTTTTAAATAAAATATTCTAGATTTTGTACCGTTTTCATTATAAAATCACTCGAAATATATGAACGAATTTATCAAGATTTGATATTTGATTGACATAAATTGAAACGATTGATAAAAATTTCATACTACACTCCAAATTTGTTCGTTCTTATAATATAAAATGATTCTCTTAAGATGACAACTGAATGATTGACTGGCATTTCTTTGAAATTGGAAATTTGTAAGTGAAAGGAAAAACAGATATCTTCCAATCTAGACTTTTTCGGAATACATTATTATCAAAAAATATGTATTTTTAGATTATATTATGTTTAAAGAATAAACTTTTTTTTTCTTTTTAGAAATGATAATCTAATACATTTATTTATATTTTATGAGCACTGAAATGCGGCATTTGTATGTTGAAATACAGTCAAGAATATAAAACTTATAAAAATAGAACACAATATTGGGGGAAAAGGATTTTATTGATGAGCAGGAAAATGCTAGCTGTTCCAACAATATGACATTTTTATCTAAATTTCTATCAGTCCAACCAAAATTCAAGACTAAACAGTTAATGATAATAACAGTTATAGAGTTGAAAGGGTCAAATTTTTGGAAAATCTACAAGAAAGTTTTAAAACATAAAAAATTTCATAATAAAAACGTCACAAAATAAGTGCTAAGATAATCAAAATTTATTGCTACTTATTGTTGGAATTCTACTCAATCCTGTACAGTGAACATTAAAGATTAATTAATTCTTGAATTATTGCACTTAGTTCATAGCTTAACTATCCTAGATTTTAATCGTAGTAGTGAATAATGCAATTAATTTTTAAGTAACTCATAATTAATTAAATCGGTGCAAAAATGGTGGATGCGCCGGGCGAAACTGTAATGCCACTGTTCCTGGAATAAACAAATAATGTTTTTATTACTATTTATAGAAACCAATTAGATTTTCTTGATATATATAGACTCACAACTTGATCGGCTTGTATTCCAATAATTTAATTAAGTTTCCCTCAAAATTCAATTTCTATCATATGTCTAGTTGTTAATTATATTTTTCGATACCTATGTCGAAATATTGATTATTTTGACCTAAAATATATAAATATTTGTAGCGGTTTTTAATGAATTGACGGTAATATTGATACTTAAACGCATGGCTTCCAGCTAGACCGAAACCAATCGACAATTGTTCCAGATTGAATTACGATACAGATAGAAATTGAATCACAGAGATAGAGATGGGAAATGTGGCGAAAGTCATGTCGGAAACCCTCAAAATATAGAGAGGCAGTAAAAGGGGGCAGACCTATGTTTAGTATGAATCAACCATACGAAGGGATTGTTAATACTTACACACACACACACATAGAAAAACGACCCAATTCCAGAATTACTGAGTGATATTTTCGGAATTGGGACAGGTGGTTTATTGTGTTTTCTCTTTGATTAAATTGATTACTGATTCAGGATTATTGTAAATATACACAGATTGAATTTAGATTTAAATATAAATTAAATCCGGTCGAGGAGTTGTTTTTCAAATGAAATCCTAGAAATCTCGGTTATCTTAGATTTATTTATTCTTGTGTCTCCAACATAATCCAAAACGTAATTAAACTGTAATGAAAGTCTCTTATTGAAACAATTCCAACCAGCTATTAACGTGAACATTTTTTGCTCTCGTTAAGTTTTTCGTCTCTCAAATTAACAAAGTTTATCAGATGATAGTTTCGGATTTCATCAAATTTATTCATGATTGAAGTCATTTAGAGATGATGATGACGGGATCGTGATAGTTGACAAAAATTGGAGAGAATTTTAAATTATAGATAGTATTCGTGTCGTTTTTTTTTGTCAGCTTCTTTGTGCTGTTACTGCTTTCCGTCTACTTTTAAATTGAATTCTCAAATTCTTACTTCTTCTCTGTATATGTATGTGTGATGTACAATAATTTGAATTGGGCATCAAATTCAATTTTCAAACAGACACCTACAAGTTTCTCGTAGGAAAAACTGAAATGTCAGCATTAGAAATACTAAAGACTCAATAGCGAAAACTTTGATTTATTCAAACCATCAATGAGATAAAGGGTTATTGTTACAAAATACAAGAAAAATATTTGGATTTAGTTGAGGTTTTTTAGTGAATTGACATGTGTTTCAATTATCAGACACATTATCCGTTTCTGGGTAGTACTGTCCAACATTTCACTGTCAATTTTCCAAAAATATCGTTCTAATGGGAATCCTAGAACACCTCCAGTACTCATATAACCATTATTCATAGTGTAGATGCCCTTAAAATATTTAAATAAAAATCAAACAGTTACTAACAATAGATATCTTGTTCGGTTACTTTTCTTAGTGGACAATGCAGTCGTGGCTCAAATTTGTCGAAGAACGATGACCAAAAAGTCGATTTACTTTCAATAAATTTACAATATTTGTCTGTGTTAAACGTATAAAAATCCTCACAAGTATCGGGATTGTCTTTTGATTTGCAACGTTTGAAAGCGATCTTTAACTAATACAGGAAAATAGTTCAATTGTAGAATAGAGAATATATTTGTTTTTAAATACCGTAGTTGTATAATTGATGTCTTCTTTAACATTTACTGTCATATTTATATTGAAAGAATTACCAGTTAAAGTAACACCGTTTTGTGTTACTTGTATTAAAATATCTTTATGATTCAAGCACAGTCCATCAAAACGATCCAAAGGTGATACAGTTTTCTGTAAAAAAACAACAATTTATTGACTATTAAACGATATTTTTGTCAATAATCACAGAAAGCTCGATTTGTTTAATTTGATAGAATAATATTAGTGTTAAAACAATATTTGTTAGTTTCATTTTTGAGTCAACACTAAATCGGTGTATGTTGTATTGTATTGTAGTTGAAAATTCGTTAGTTATCTGCTGGCATCAACAAACTATAATTCAAGCTGTAATCTCATTATAATTAATAATATAATAATGTTGATTTTGAATAGATTATCTATGTTTTTATTTATTTAATTTGTTTCCTCTCCATTTTTCGTTGTTAATTGCTTAACGACCTCTCTGTACCTGAATACGAATATATATCATTATTTATTGAAAATAATTGAGTTTGTATTTATCGAAATTGAAATTAGATTACAATATCCATTAATTTATAAACAATCGACTAGTAACAAATCAAATTTTCCTGACATTGCAATTTTAAGAGATTTCCTATTCGAGTATTGTAATTGACATTCGATTAAATCATTAAGTACCTATCGTGTAATAATTATAATTATTGAACACGACAAATATATAGAATTTTTGCCCTTCAATCTAGGCCCTTATCACATACAATTTGCGCTACACCCTCAAGTGAAAGCTCTACAGCTTTCTTCTACTTTTACACATGAAAAGACTGAATTCCACGCATACATAAAAGACGAAATCCCTTATTATACGCATAATTTTCATATTTTAGTTTGAGAGTTTCCTGCAAAAGTTGCACTATTTCAACTCGTCTTGAGTCTTTCTTGAACTTAAATCTCTCCTATACTGGTCTTTTCAATCGTCTAGGAACATAAGCGAAAATGGGCCCCAGTCGGGGGTTATTTAATTTGTGTGGATTTCCTGTACGTTCAACAGAGACATGAAATATGGGCCTTTCTCCACATGGTACTCTTAGGTGGTGATGGTACTCTTTTTTAAATAAATCTGCCCACTACCGAAAGTAGGGCTAGATGTCTCATTTTGTTGGATACTCTTATAGGGTTTATCAATTCGTAGAAATTTTGCCAAAAATCAACTAGTAACATAGCAATTTCTCCTCAGCTAGACAAGATAAGCCCTATTCTCAATAGAATCAATAAGGAAACAAGTTTTTTGATCTTGCTTGCTTTGTATATTCGGAAAACCCGTCCTTGGAAATATTAAAGAACGAAAGTCTTGTCCTCTTGTCTGAATATTGAGAATAGTCCCTTTCTTGTCTAGCTTGCGTAAAATTCCTATGTTTCTAGTTGATTTTCGCCGAAAACGGTACGGATAGACAAAGATTCTCTATAAGAGTGGCTACCAGAATAAAAACTGTACCTCCACTTTCCATACGGGGCAGACTTATTTTGAGAAAAGCGCTAGAAGTACAATATAGGGGAAGGGAAGCTTGTTCGTTGTTCAGGGTAGGTAATCATGTTTTTGTTACACTTACAAATCCGCAAAATCCTGTCTGGGACTATGTACCTACTAGAATGAAATGAATTGTATACCGTTCTCGTTAAGTTCTCGATCCGTACGATTGGAAATCGTCTGATTTTCTCGTATGAATGAAGGTCTTTTTATGGATTTTTTGTATTTTCAACTATCAACTTCATGTAGGCATACGAACTTCTCTGTGTAGCTAGATATTTGCTTTTCTTTGTTTTGGGAAAGTAATACGATCAAAGTCTTGTTGACAAAAAAACTAGAAGCAACTACTTCTTCTTTACTTTCCCATTTTCGGTACAAATTTTATTTTTCAATCTGATCGTCTGTGTGTTTTTCCCGTTTTTATTGATGCTGAATTTCAATGACAAACCGCCGACAAACTGATCCTTTTGATATGTAAATTGAACTTTTCCACACACACCCAAACACACACAAAACACTGAAAAAACTTTGTGTAAAACAAAATCTATCTTGATGTTAACGGTAAATTTGTCATAAACATCGAACAAAAAAAGAAAAAACGAGAAGATTTCTTAATAAATTTTCATCTCCACCCTTCTTCTATCATTAAATATTCATTTACTTTTTTTCAAATTATTTCAAGAAAAATATATGACATCGTTTAATGGGATTTTTAAAGATTTATCTTTCAAATAGCATTTATTTGCTTGATTAACAGGAGGAAAAATAAAGATGAAAGAATATTTCTCTTGATATTATGTGGGGTACAGGATTACCCACTACAGTGAAAGCTTTCAATGTGATGGAAACATTTTTATACAAATGGAACGAACCACTACTACTACGACCGAAAAAAATGAGGGAAAAACACACAGTAAAGTAAACGTACGTCGTAGATATTTTATGTTTATGAATTCAAACAGAGATCAAAATGTCCCACAAATGCTGAAATTGACTTTTATCAAACTTTCTGTGTGCGGTTATGAAAGAGATCAAAAGTAAACTGCTAACAGCTAATCTCTACGATTAAGTTGATGCCGAGAGCGCTTTCCAGTCAACGAAAATCTGAAAGATACTTTTGAAAGTAAATAAAAAAGGATATTTATACAAAAATTTTATGCCTGAAAACAGTGATAAATATGCATCGGAAATAATTAGACCGAATAATTGCTATTGACTTCGGTCTATATTATCTTTTAATAGAAAAAAAAACTAGAAAGTTATGAGTGTTTTAAATTCAAAAACTCACTTCACAAGCCCATTTAGCAGCTTCAACGCTCCTGTTTTATATCGCATTTTTTCGCCACCAGACTGTAAAGCAATAGACGCATATACGTTCATATATCTTACAAAATTCTCCTAATAATAAAAAAAAAACTGGAATATTTTACAGTCTACGTTCTCGTTTAATACAAGTGAATTGCCTTAATTTATTCTGTACAGACACGGTGGAAAGAGGGAGAGACAGATGGAAGGAAATTTCCGCGTTTATATATTTTTTTCTGGGGTGCCTCCATTCGAGCAATAATAAAAACAGAACATTTACCTTTTCAAAGCACAATTATACACCATATAAGCAAACATTTTTACGAATGTGAAAACTTTTGCGCCCCGTTTTTTTTTTAATATACCTCTACTGTACCTACTAGTATAAGTGGAAAGTGAAACAGGCGAATGAATGTTCCCGGTATAGTCCCAAAAGTCGTGTATTTTCCTCAACCCGGACGTATCGTCCCTCCAGTACCGTCTCTCCGTCTTCCCTTTTTTTACTCTCTATTTAGCACGGGTGCTTTTATTGCAGCATCCCAACAGTATAAGTTATGTTATGTTTCTATTTTACGAGTCCGTTATATTGCGTTAATAGTCGATTCCAGCAATTATTCATCCAGTATGTACGCTTCAATGTTTTTTTTTTGTTTCTCATCTGGTCCAGATTTTAACCCGTTTTTTGGGTCAATAATGGTACAGGAATGGTCGTCCACTAAATCACTTTTCGTCCTTTAACAATAAATTTCTAATAAATTCATCAAGTCCTAGTAGTGATTAATTATAGACTACGTCACTGATCGACTTCGATTATTTCTCAACAATTTTATCCTGTCCGTTTCCTAATGAAAGCGGTTTCACAATATATAAGGATTAAGAATGAACGATGTGAGATCAAACAGGTTGAAGAGGGTCAAGCGGGTCGGTTATTTCAAACTAACCCTTAACACCAACACCACCACCACTACCACCACCGTTTCCAGTCGTACAGAAACAGCTGGATGCAGATTCAGCATCAATAAATATGTTGTTATAGTTGTGTGAGTGTGTATATAATATAGACATCGAAATAAAATCTAGACCTAAATATCCTGACCACAGTCAGACTTAAATCCAAAATGGTTGAAATAAGGGATGAGTACCTACAGGTACACACTAGAAAATTGATTTTACCTCCATTTTTATTATCTATTGTTCTTTCTGAAAGAAAAAATATGTGTAAGGTTTCCATAAAATCGTCGAGAGACGATGATGAATGAGGTGAATTGCGCATAATAATGAAATCGATCACATTTAAATAACATTTTTCCCTCGTTACAGAAAAATAGAGTAAAATTTAACAATACATTGGTGTATTCTTGTCATTTTTTTTTTTGAGAAACTCATTAGAAATTCTAGTTTTAGGAAATTTGGGTAATTGTCGTTCTGTAATTCTAGCAATTAGCTGTACAAAGTTGTTATCATTATAAATTCAAGTTATGCGACATCAGAGAGATACCATGGCATCATTTAAATTCTACAGCTCTATAAATGAATTGCTTAGAGTTAAGCGTAGGGTACATCTATCATACATGCAGAGAACGCAGATTCCACCACTTTAAAAGACAAATTTTTGGTTAAATAAATAATATTATAGCTAGGTTTTTTTTTGAAATATTATTATAAAATATAGAACGATCTATGAGTGTGTCTTATTAATGTTTCATAGAAGTTAACAGAAAGAAAAAGCTGTTACTACAACTACTTTGGTAAAGTTCGGGAAAGTTCTGTAATATGAAAGCTCGAAAAGAATGGGATTAAATTTCAGCGGGATATGTTGAGAGATGTAACATATTTAACCAATTAAGAGCGATAACTTGATCTTGATCAGTTCAAAGAATCAAATTTAAAGTAATAGGAAATAAATATAAACATTAACTGGTGACAGTTTTATAGTAAAAATCCTGTTCCTTTTCCTACAACTAACATCCTCCTGTTTACTCTAGGACTTTCTTCCTACTCTCCACTATTGCCGACATGAATTATTTATTAAAATACGAATTGCGAATTTCAACGTTAACTTTCAACACAACTACACAAGTACACTCAATATCTGCCTTTTTATCCTGTAAATTGTAGCACTTTGTCGACAAAGTGATTTGTAAACAGAAAAACAGCCTGAAAGCGTTGCAGATTTATTGGCAAAACAGACGAAAAATCATCGATAGTACAACAATTGATTCAAGAAAGTTCATTGTTACCATAAGGAGTCAATTAATTGCACCCCAAAAACCGAAAATATTACCTCCACCAGCAATATCTAGACTGAACTGTTGGTAAATTCATTTAATATTCTCATTGCGTAGAATCTCATTTTCGTCAAGATGTCATTTTCCCTTGTCGTTTCCACCAACATTTCGAATATCAACTGAATTGAGGAAGAAACTGGCCGTGTTTGTATTCTAACTCGACGTAATACTCAACCACCAAAAACCATTTAAAATTACTATCGGTTTCGTGTTATTTTATCGTTTTTGACTGAAATCTCCTAATTATTTCGCTATTTTTCTTCTTCCACACAAAGCTCTTGAAATATTTATAGTATTTTTTTCTAATACAATTTGTCAGAAAGTGGCCTCTTTAATCCATATCTTTAAAAGAGGAGTAGTGTGATCTATTACGAGTGGTCGTGTTTCAAGCACGCGAACACAATAAATCGTCAACAGACTCCAGAAAAATAATTCGTTGGCCGGTTTTTTTCTTCCCGGCTTCCATTCAGTCTCTTGACTATTGTTCAAAATCAACAGAAAAATAAAATAAAATAGACGAGAAATATAGTAAATTGAAATGGGGATAAATGTGACATTCCAACTGTTGAAATACCATTGGGATAGTTGATTCCCATTCCAGGAATTCTATAACGAAAGTATATATATTTTGTAAATATTCTCTCTATGTAGGTACATGCCAACAAGTCCTGGGATAATACGTTTCAGGATTGAACACAATTTTAAAAATTGAAAATATCAAAAATAAATAAGGTCAGAATTGTGAAAAATCCGACACAGTTCTTGAGTGCAGTTGGGCGTATATTGTTGCTTTAAATTGTTTGAAATTAAATTTTTAATTTCATCTTTGTAGGTGAAATGTGCAAAACGAGGAAAAAGTAAACTTTACAATTTTCTGTGTCAGCAAAGTCTGACAGCTATAAAAATTTCAACCAAATCTACTTTCTATAAATGTCTACTGAAATCCTCTTTTATTCCTTTTTTACAAATTCTAGAAAAAAAAACAAGAAAGGACGCAAACTTGAAATCGAATATTGTTAAATAGATTGAAATTGAAAGCTTCGTTATCACTAGAAATATGAAAAATTGTTGGTTTCTGTAAAACTTGTTGACAAATAAAGATTAATCAGTGAAGGAAGTGAAGTCAACTCATCCTTCATAGTAAATCAAGTGTATAATCACAACGTTACCGCTCGTTCACATAGGGCAAGGGCAGAGGCAAGGGCAGTGGCAATGTGGATTGTAATAGCTAAGCATGTGTCATCATATAGTTCCGCCCGCGTTGGCTTGTAAGCGGTAAGAGTGTTGCAAGGGCAGTGCAAAAGCTAGCTAGCTTTTAGTTTTTACAGCCCACCGTGTTGCAAGCGCCAATCACAAAGCAGCATCGAGACAAACAGAAGAGAGAGTCTATATGGACGGTCGGCCTAAGCGGAGCGACACACAACACACTGCAACTGCCCTTACCACTGCCCTTGCCCTATGTGAACATGAGGTTACTGTTAGTTAAGATAACAGAAAAAAATCTTAGACTGCAAGGAGATTTAAGCAAATGACTCCCAACGTGTAAAATATCCTCGAGGGAGCAGTAACTTCAGTCTGGCAAAACGCAACCTTCGATATTCCTGTATTCCATAATTTAAAATCAATCAATGGTAGTTTGAAGCTTATTGTTAGATTCTATGCAATATTCAGCTTTTGTTAATCAGTTTTCTGTAGAAACTCGACCAGAAACAATAAACCTCTATTTAAACAGTTATTTCTAGAAAATTTCAAGAATGATTGTTGGAGTTTTGGTCTCTTTTTTATTGTTTCCTGAACTCCATCCGACTTCTAAAACAATTTGCTCTTAAACTTGGTTCAATATTGTTTCTACACAGTTCAATTGTAATAAAAATTGCAACACTTGAGACCACTTTTAGATTAAATAAAATCGAAAAACTATCCAGATTTGAAGCACACAGTTATTGGTCTTTTGCGATCGTTCTACCTCCATCTCTCTACTAAATTGATACTTTATTGCCTTGGCTATGTTTTCCAGGTTGCAACCCCACACAGATTGTTAAGTGAACACTGGCAACATTACACGACACGATGTCGGCAATGAAAGCTGCAAAAAAAAGGACGAAATTACATGTGACATTGCCTTTGTTGAATATACTCCGACACCCATATATAGTCTGTTTTTTTTTTTTATTCAACTATTCTATGTAAAAGAAAATTGTTCCTCGCCATATTCAACACTTATATAGACAATTCTTTTCTCTTTCTGTTTCCTCTTATCCCTACTAACTGACACTTATACGAAAATTTTCCCTTTTTTTTCGTCTGTTCGTCGTAGACAGTTCTGTTTTAAAGCATTCTTGTCTCATTGAATTTAAAAAGATCGACCCCAATAAAGTTTCTATTGAAAATTGGTGGAAGTTCTTCTTCTAATACTTTGGCAATTCCAGTTAAAAAACTTTTACCATTTCGGACGGATTATAGTATAGAGACGATCTTTAGATTCGTATCTCTTTTATTTTCATCTGTATTTTAAAATAAAGTAGCAATATTATTATTGTTTGAGTATGGGACGACAAGAGGGATTGTTGTTAGAGACAAACTGGAAAATTGCGTGAACGAAGACTTTTCCGGTCTTTTCTTCTCCGTTGAAAACTTCTAACTGTTGAAAAGTTTAAATTACAATATTCAAACAATTTCGTTTGATTTGTTTTTCGTTTCTTTATATATTTTTTTCTGTTTTGATATATTCAAATTTTTACCGTACCTGATTGTCGAAATATTTTTTATTATTTATCTGAAAACTGTTACGTAAAAATACACGCAATATTACGTGGAAATTTTAAACAGAGAATTTTTAAATAGCAAGTGAACGGCTGGCATTTATTTATAATCGAGAAAGGACACCAAATCCCAATCGGTAAACACACGTGGAAATAGGAAACAGAGAGAGAGAGGTGGTAGTTACTGCGCCCCCAAACCACCCCTACCTAATTCCAGATTATAATTTAATTATAACAACGTAAAATCAAATCGGGAAAAACTCCGACCTGAAATAGTGGACTAATTTAACGAAACCCTTTGGGCGCATCCACCATTTTTTTTCAGTACAATATTGACACAACCAAACAATTGTACTGTTAGCGAAATTTCTTCTAAATTTAGATAGAATTTTCCTAAATCAATACTAATAATAATTATTATTTTATGTAGAAAATGAATTTTTAATAAATCCCATCTATACAGCCCATACATTTTTTATGCCGTAATGTATTTCGAACGACAGGAAGAGAAAACTAATCAAGCCGTGCTCCTAATAGCTTTATAATCTTTATTGACTGCTGTCACAATTTTTGACACACACACACACACAAATACACAAGCCAAAGGGCAAAGTTGGACGTCTCCAAAAAAGCCACCCTTTCTCCGGGCCAGAATATCAACAAACTTATCAATTTTCTACTTTATTAACCCCAATCACCCCTGCTACTTTTTATATTACCGTCTATAAACTAAGGGCAACCTTTAACACCGACCTCTAGGTGGGTTATTTATGGAACAGTTTTGGTTATTTTCAATCACAAAATCTATAGCCATTCTAAACGAGAAACTGGACGGTTTTCAGTAACGCCTTCAGGATATACTATACACACATACACATTTATAGATTTAGTATACATTTACACACAAAAAACTTTATTCATGTTCTATTGTAAACCGGTGACGATATTTTACGGCTATTGAATTTCGAATTCTATGCATAAGAAAGCTTTTTGCCACCAAGGAATGGTCGGTCGGTCGGTCAGAGAAATCTAACATTTCTTCAGTTCTTTTTTTTCATATTAATTTAATCTTGACTACTAGAGGGAATCAACAAGAAAGAATGGAAATTGGGAGAAAATAGAGGAGTTTTTGAAGAGAATCGAGCAAATTCAACAATTTACCTGTAGTTGTAAAGTTAGAGAAAAGATTGAATGGCAAAGGGGCAATTTTGAAATTATATAGAATTAGAATTGTATTCACAGCTTTAACACTAATGAATGGCACGTATAGAATCTGAAAACACCCTTATTACTGTTTTATTTAAAAATTTTCAAGTATTTTTTTTATATGAGGGATAGACCCTTTTCTATCATCGACTGTTAGAGTTCGTCTTCACAACCCTTTAATCGAACATTCGATCGACTCCCTGTCTCGAATCCATTCCTTGACAAATTCACGTCAGTTGTTCAACAATGTTAAATTCCTCTATTCGTTCTCATCACTTTAAAAACACCAATAGGTGGTGGTGAAACTAGGACAGCAAAAGAAAACTATACAGAATCGGTTGAAAAACGAAGAAGAAAAAAAAAGCGCATCGTAGAAATAGGATTTATTCAGCTTGGTGCTCGTAGCGATAGCAGCAGCTTTTAAATTACCATTTTAAATCGAGCACGTTGAAACGTACGTCAGTGTACGATAGAAAAGCCATCAAACACCTGTACGGGTGTACACGTATAGTTGTGCGGCAAAGACGACACAAAATCATACAGTCGTTGTATCTATACGTACTTATACCTATAGGGATTGTATGTACGTGTTCGTGTTAACGACAGCACAGAATGACTCTCTTTACAAAATCAAATCGGAGCTAAGTAAATCCTGCCGCCGACACCATTCTGGTAATATTAAATAGAGAAAGGATACGAACATGTACGAGATGAGATGGTGACGAATTGGAGAGTTCGTAATCGAGGATTTGTGTTGATTATTTGGTTAAATCTCGAGACTATTATACCGATCACAGACAGAGATAGATAGATATCTATATACATATATTATAGGCATACGCACATAAGTAAATTCGAGAGAAAAAAAATAAATTGGTAGAAAGGTGGATGATGAAAGATTTGGAAGAGAGTAGAAGAATATAAAAACAGGCAGGCACGTACAGTGTTCATGATGCTATCAAGTTGATTCGTGGTATTTGAAGATAAATTCTATATAAGTTAGATTTTGAATTTTTTAACGGCGAATTTGGGGAATTCTCAGAACGGAAAACGTGTGAAAATTTTATTAAATCCCATCTAAAAATTAGTAAACATCGATATCCACTTTCAATTGAAGAACCATTGAATCGTTTCTTCTTACAAATTTCAAATCTCTTATAATCACTTCAACGCGTAAATTTTCTAATATCTTATTCTATCCTAGTTTTGTTTTGCTTGCAGAAATCCACGAAAGACTTTACCCGAAAAATTCTCTACAAATCGATCTCCTCACAAAACGGTGATTTTTTAGGTTTTATGTGCACTAGGTCGGAAACGCCCGTCACTTCCGTCCCATCCAAAATTTAAAGACAACTCGTCTCAATTCGAAACTCCCATGAGAATCAATGCTTTTAATTTTGGATGGGGCGGATGTGACGGACGTTTCCGACCTAGGGCGCGTAGAGCCTTAAGGAACTAATGGGGCCTGTGTATCCCCCACTCAACTGGTGGAAAGTTGCATAACTTCTTTCACCAGATGATTATCGTGGGAGGTGGTCTTTCCGGGACTTGAACTATCTGAATTGATAAGATGGTACTAGGATGGTACCCAATGTTTTGAGCATGACCAACGTATCCCTAATAATGCTGAAAACAAGTGCTATACTCTACACGTCAGAGCTATATGCGCCCTACCAATTCAAATGGTTCAAAACCAGAATCGTTTCGTGGAAAAAGTGAGCGATGAAATATCGATGTTAGTCCATCCCTGCTACACACAGCATACACTGATAACACTCTTTAAAAGTATAAGCGCCCTATCAATTCAGATGGTTCAAGTTTTGGAGAGACCACCATTCACCAGCCCCGTGGTGCTGGGAGCCCGACGAATTTGAGGCCCGATCCTTTTTTGCAACAAAAAATGCGGGAGCCCGCCGACAATCTTTGTGTTACAACAAATTGAAATGATTTTGCTAAATTTAGGAAAATCTGTCTGTTCCCACATCTAATTGTAACCAGAACTGATGTGATGTTTTTCCGTTCTGTTGGAAACGAATCGGTTTTGATGCAACTGAGAGAAACTATAAACTTGATAGTATCACAAGATTCTGATATCAACAATGTTAAAATCAAATCTTCTTCAAACAGACTTTGAATTTTATACACCTGTATCTCGTTGTTGTCGTTGTTGTTGTTGTTTGTTGTCTGTTGTTTCTGCGTGCTTTGAATACAATCACAAACACAGCACGTACATGTCGAATTTGTGATTGTTTCTACTTTCAAACCTATCAAAATCACAACATATATACACACATACATTCAATCCCACCAAAACTTACCAAAACAAAATCGAACTATGATCATTATCATTAAACTAGAAACTTCACTAGAAGGATCAATACTGTCATTATTATTACCAATTCCACTATTATTCCAAATATTCCGATAGAGATTCTCTATTTTCGGGATGTTCGGGTTGTTTGGAAAGATTTTATTAAAATGAAGGATAGACGCGATGAGTTTACATTGTAAAATACGGGAAATGGCTGACACAAGCCGAACATTAATTGCTTCGTATGCAGGAGAGAGTGTTCACTACTACCACCACCACCACCACCATCACCTACTACCCACCACCCTTTCATCATCTCACTTGGATACAATTAGGATGACTTTAGTCAAAATTGAATCTAGGGGATGTAAGACTGTGTCTAGATTAAATCGAAACAAAAACCTCCATCTGGCATACCTAGATGCTAGTTTTGTTGTGCCGATCTATGAAGGAGGTACGTCTGTCTGGTTAAAATTTTCAACTATTAGCATAGAATCCCTTTACTATTCTAACGGTAATCGATACAATAATTCCTGTAGGATACGGTATTCCTTAAGAACATAGATTATTATCTAAAACTTCGATAATAACCGTCAAAATGGTAATCCTATGGTTTTGAAGTTATAGCTACTTTAGTTATCAGTTTTGGAAAATTAGTTAGTTCTTATGACAACCATATTGAGGAATATAAATTCCATCAAAGCTAATTGTGGATGAATTACAGGAACGTTGAAAGGTTAATAGATGTATGTGTGTATGTGTGTGTGCTTGAAAATATTACACAAGGGAATATTGCCACCGTCAGGTGGGCATGACCGTCGTTCTTCGTCACATAACATTTGACAATCTTCGTATGTGTGTGTATGTCTTTGTGGCAATATCCTGGCGAAGATGACGACAAAGGCGACACCAGATTTCCCACAGGATTTCAAACTAATAGTCACTCGTACGCTCTTACGCAATTAAAACAGGAGTCCTTGTGACACTAATGTTATTTAATAACTCCCACTAACACGAATGACAATTATTTAAAAAGAAAGAACACCAAACGAGATATTGCTTTTTAATTATATTTTTCATTAAATTAAAGACAGAATCTAATCGATTGTTTTCGTTACGTAAGCCTCAACTATCAGGCACATGATACGTTTACCTGTTTCACCATCAAACATATCACTCCGTACTCGCCAAAAATAACCATCAGTTGCTGGAAATAATAAAAATGCAGTCACATCAAAACTACTATTGATTGCCCTATAAATGCCCTAAATATAAAAATAATAGAATTAAAGTATTTATTGTTATCTCTGTTATCAAGAAAAACATGAACCTTTCTAATTGGACATTTCCATGTTGGTCGGATGTTACCAAACAGTGGTCGCCATAAACCTGATTTTGATGTAATAAATTTACAATAATCTTTTGTATTAAATGAATAAAAATCTTCACAACTATTAGGATTATCTTTGGATTTACATCGTTGAACTTGCATGTTTAACTGCAACAATCTGATTGTTTAATAATTAATTTTTGGTTTTTTTCTAACAATAATATCTACCGTTGGTGCTGTTAATATATCTTGTTTTACAGTAATCGTATTGTTCATATATAATTTATTGCCTTCATTACGGAAACCATAATAATTGAATTGTATTAGAGTATCCGGATAACCAAGGCACATACCATCGAAACGGTCGACATGGGCTTGTTTTTCCTTCAAAAAAAATACACGGAAAATATTTGGATTTTACTTAGAATTCAATTATATTTACACCGACACGAATATCTACGGCATTTATTACAGAAATTAAGAGAAATAATACAACAGGACGATGTAGTGGACGCATTTTCTGAAAAAAATTGCTCACAATAATTGTCGATGGTACGTTTTTTTTTTTAGATAAAATAGATGATTTTCTGACTTTTTTGGCATAGAAGTAATCTATTTTAAATTAATTATAAGTTGATTATAGTAATGAATAGGTTGTTTTATTGTTATTTTTATCAGAACCATCAATGTCGGTGTATCGAACCGCTACCGGGTACCTACCTGATTTCCAGAATAGCTTCAAAACTAGTCGTTCATTTATTTATCGATTTATATAAAATTTAGAAATGTTACCTTTGGGATTAGTCAACTATCGAGAATAAAATATCAACCCTCATGGATTATCCGGCTTTAATCCGAATTAACGAATAACGAGTAAGAGGCAATACCTATTCAAAAATTCAAGATTTATTATAATAGTCTTTTTTATTTTCTTTATATCTATAAGTTTTGATTCTTGATAGGTCCTTTATAAAAAATATCGCTTGTACCGAGGTCGCTTATACGAAAGAAGTTTACAAAAAGTGTCGTTTATATCGTCAATCGTGGTCGTTTATACCTAAAATTCAACATATTTCTAATTGTAAGATTCACGGTCATTAAGACTTCTTGACTCTTTATTTCAATGTAAATCTACATACACGGTGTAACAGAAATCCCTTAGGTAATTCAAACCACTGATTGTCCATTAAAAATACAGCAGATTTTTCTTATATATATAATAGGAATCGCTGGGGCCTCTTTTTAGAGGAAGAAGAGCACTGAAAATTTCGTCGACAATTTGAGGGCCGCTGGAATCGAACAAACGTGCAAAACAAAGATATTTTCATAGTTTATAATCAACAGTGGTGTTAAGTAGATTAGTAAGAGTTGTATAGTTCAATGCCAATGCCAATTTTGGCCAAAATCCTATTTTCTCTTTGACCCGTCAAAGTACCCTTATGATGAGGTTTGAATATTGTAAGGGATTTCAGTTACACCCTGTATTTCCATATTAATTCTGTATTTATTTTGTTATTTATTCAAGTATCGCCAGTCAACAGAGATTGATCATTCCTGTTTACTTTTTTATGACAATTTCAAACATATCTCCTAAAAATATCCATAAAATTCAAAAAGGTGATAACTACGATGGTAAGAGTCTATTTGAAACAATTCACCCGGCGCATCCACCATTTTTGCACATTAAATTTATTTGTTTTTAGTGTTGAAAAACAGCAAAATGTGCCAATTTTTTTTTAATTAATCTATTACTAGGATTTTCTGGAGTTGAAAGTGTTGATAGTGTTGGAAAATAATAATAATTGTAAATTCATTAAAAAAAAATTAGGTTTAAGGTTTTTTTTTTGATCAACTGATTGGAAACTTGTAACAACAAACTGTACTTCGAATCAAAAGTCGTAGTGTATTTTAGAACTTACCCTTTAGATGGATACCCTTTTACTGAACCTCTTCAATATGCAGTTCCCAATGCTGACCACCGTGCATGGTTGGTGGTCCATTTATAAAACACACGATTATCCAATCTTTAAAAAGCTAGGTTTATCTTTTAACTTGGTAGTTTCTAAAATCTTTGATGTTGACTCGTCGATGTTTTAACATCAACTGATTAGAAAACTTGTAACAACAAGTTACGCAAAGGACATTATGCAACTTTATTTTGTATGTATCGTTGTTATCAAAACCGAAAAACCTGTCAGTATACCTGTTTTGTCCTATTGTGTCGTGAAGTTTTAATTCGATGTAACAGCTATGTAAGCACTGCCAGACTGGTTAGGAGGGATATGGGGAGATTTGCTTCGGGGCCAATGAGTTTTTGGGAGCCAAATAGCGTTTGAAAGATTCCTTTTGTTCTTATAAAGTCCCCCCGCGGCCAAAGTAAGTCCGCCCCTGGTAATGGTAATGGAAATTAGTGTGACATAGGTTAAGGTGCTTGTTGCACAAAACTACAGTGTGCGTCTTCTTGCTAATGAAAATGTTAAATCTCCCGAAATTTTAGTCCCAATTAGTTGGTTCCACAATAAAAAACCCACCATATCGTCTAAATATATCACTTACAATTAGCAGTTTTCACATACAATTAGTTAGAGTTGGTGCAACAATCACTTGAACGTCCGTCACACTAATTTTGATTGCTACTACCAAAACAAATTTTTCGATCTAACAATCATGCAAAACTATAGCCAATCGTCCCTTCTAACTGCCCATGAAGTTATTTTACCCTGCATGAAGGTTTACGCGCGTAGCAATGAAAGTCCGCTTCATATTTGAACCACCAAAGTACTTTAGCTATTCGCCCGGCGCATCCACCATTTTTACAAGTCTACAATTTAGCGTTTCAGTATTAAAAAATTGTAAAATATCGTACGTTTTAACTAAATTTAGACCTTTTACTGAAATTCATTTGTATAGAAAACGATGGAAAATCCAAATTTTCAACTATTATTGTTAGTGCTCCAGTATGGTGGTAGAGATGATAACTTTAAACATGAACCCAAACAATTAACCCTCTCACAAATACACCATTGACAGATAATTCAATACAGACGAAACATAATTATCACAAGTAACAAGCCAACATTTCCATTTTAATTCATTCAACTACAAAATATAGAATTTTGATTAAAATTATAGATAAGACCTATAAATACCAAAATAAACACAATTATTTTTTTTGCAAATTGTTACAGAACGCCTTAATGTTCTCTATGAAAAGAACTGGACCAAATTAGTAACTGAACAATTGAAGCGATTCGAACGTGTTGTAGTTGAATCGGGACGTATTAATGGTATAGCAGATTCAACGACATCACCACATTGGACCTTTGGTGGTGCACTTCTTTATACACTTACCTTACTAACAACAGTTGGTAATATTTATTTTATCTTTTTTTTATTTTTATATAAAATGATAATTGAATTGTTTTAATAAAATTCCAGGCTATGGAAGATTATCACCACGTACCGCTTTAGGTAAAATCGTAGCGGTAATTTATGCAATGATCGGTGTACCATTAATGTTAGTTTTATTATCAACACTTGGTACAATGTTAGCATCCGGATTAAGGAAGATTTATACGAAATTATGTTGTAAAACAACGAATACAACACGTAGTCCATCAGTTGGTTATCATAAAGCACCATCCAGTCCATCTGCGAAATTTTATTCACGAAATATTGAAGGTAATAATTTATTTGAAATTAAATCGAATCTCTATCGTCTACATTTACTACCGCAAAACAGATGCTGCTTCAATTCAAATTAGTTCAAGTCATAATACACCGAATCATGTCTGTAAAATGAATTACCATGAACACGATGTACCGAAAAAGGCACTTCTGGCAACTGTACGTGCAACACATGCCCGTGGCCGATGTCGACAGAGTCAAGTCCGGCAAATGTTAACCGATACACATATCTGTCCGGCACATTCCCATGGAACACCATCCAAGAAATCGATGAATCATTTCTCGGATATCGAAGATACTGATGATACTGATGATAACGAGCATGGGTAAGTTAATATTTTTATCTAAAAATCGATTTTCTATAAATGGTTGTTTTTTAGAATCTGTTCACACGATACACCATCGAGAATTCCATTAATTTGGCGTCCACCAGAGGACAATTCTCAAGAATTATCATCAATATCATCACCACAAACATCATCATCAACATCATCACCAACAGTGCCTGCCGTATTCGTTGTTATCTTATTTTTCAGTTATATATGTGCGGGTGCTGTTATATTTGTCACAACAAATGGTTGGAATTTCTTGGATGCTATCTATTTTTGTTTTATAGCATTATCAACAATCGGTATTGGTGATAAATTACCTCAAACAAATGATTTTCATGCTCAAATACAAATATTATCATGTTGTTTATATTTATTTTTAGGACTTGTATTAGTTGCAATGTGTTTTAGTTTAATACATGATGAATTAACAACAAAATGTAAACATATCGCCCATAATATTGGGCTATTGAAACATTAAATCGACTGTGATTTGTCCAATAAAAGATCTAGTTTCTACACAGGGCCGGGCCCATAGGTGAGGCGGCGAAGCCACCGCCTCAGGCGCCAAAAAGAGACATGCTAAAGATACAAAAGAGCAGTTTTTGAGACGTGCCTCAGGCGCCACAATTGATCGGTCCGGCCCTGTTTCTACCCCTCATAAACCATATCAAAACAAAAATTTCTGTTAATTATGAGACTTTATAAGAATTACAGGAAAAGTGGAAGAGCAGCCAAAGGATATTTGATAATAAACAAATAAACACTTTCATTTATAATTGTGTTTATTTTTATTTATTTATTCATGTTTTTTTTTTAACCCTAAACCCTTAATAATGTACATTGACTGTAGATCAGAATGTATAAGTATGACAACGCCAAGACCCATCAAACAACAACACGATCTCACCCTAAACTTGACCAAAAATCATTAAAAAAATAAAGGATTTAAAGGACAAAACAAAACTATCAAGTTCAATGTGTTAGATCGATGAATTATTTCGGGCCTTGCACGCCAAAAAATTAAAAACACACAAAAAAAATTGCAAATTGACTAGAGTGACAGAAACATTTCAAATTTTTCTTGTTGTTTTCTTCTTCTTAATTTTTTTCTTTAAGGGAGGAATGCATTTCAACATATATACAAGACCAATTGTCGATAAGAATTCGACAATTTCTTTTTTTTTTTTTTGTTAAATATATTTACAAGTACAATTTATATATACAAACTTGATAAGATAATAAAATATCGGGGAAAAAAAACGAAAATTTACACAACAATTTCCAATAGTCAAGATTGGTTAATAATATAGGGGATGGGTGGAAAATTTCGTATATAAACCGTCATTTTTCCAATCAAAAATAACTTATAATCTAGAAAATTTTGTTGAATCTCTAATAAACATGAGGCTATTGTGTTAATACTTTAATTGAAAAAAAATTTAAATTAACGGCTTCTATTTTATAGTTTAAAGATCACAGTAAAATGCAATACTGGGGGTGAGGCAGGGGAAACAATTTTCGACCGTTTCTTTTTTCAATTGTCACACCAAAAATTTACCACAAAACAGTAAAAAACGTTCCATCATAAAATTTCAACAATTTTTTTTCCTCTATTTTATGTGTCGAATTTCGAAAAATATACTTACATCATCATCATCATCATAAGCACATATTTAAATAGTTTTTCTTGTTTCATTTTTGGGTTGTTTTAGATTTGTTGCACACATAATTCTTTGTACAAAGTGATTTCTTCTATAATTATTATCCATACGAAAAACTGGATAATCATCATCAACAAGGCAAAAAATGTTTCCTTTTTTTTTCTTTCTTGAATATTTTTTTTTTACAATTAAAACATTTATATATAAATAACAACATATATAAAGGGGTTTTTGTTCGATTTTTCCTTTCTTTGTTTCATCTTTTCTTCTCGTTTTATTATTTTAAAATACCGATTCAGCTGAACGTGACAAATGAATCGGATGTGATGGACTACGTGCCAAACGTTTTTTAGGTAATTTCTCTAATATATTCAATAAACGAATAAAATCCGGACGATTATCCGGCTGAAAGGACCAACACAACATCAAAATATCCTACAAACAGAATTTGTAAATTAATAAAATATACAAAAATTAATTAATTAATTAATTAAATTAAATACCTTAACATCTCTAGATGCTTGTAAATTGGCTAAAGGTTGTTTCATACCTTTACCAACTTGCCAAATTATCGCTTCAGGTGGTTGTGATTTAAATGGCCATTCACCACACAACAATTCATACCAAACAGTGCTGGAAGAAAATTCAAAGTTTATTTAAAACAAACAACAAACTTATGAAGATTGTAGAGAAAATCAGGTACAGTAGGACAATAGAAAACATACAGGGTGTCCCAGTAAAGATATCTAATACAGTGGAACCTCTCTATAACGGACACCGATAGCGAGAATCATAAATTATTTTCTTTTAACCGAAGACGGAGTCAACTTTTTTCGCACAAAACTATGTACTAAATTGCATTCATTCCTAAACATACACCACCACCCATACATCTCTACCATTCATGTTTGTTAGCACAGTCCCGTAACTAGTCCCTGCCACAGGCGCCGTGTCTCTATAGACGCTGAAGATTGGTATGCGGACCTGATTAGGGTAAAATCGTGACCCTCACCCACTACAAAAGCACACCAGCTACAAAAAAAAATACTTTTTATCTTCTGAAAATAAGGCGTAATTTTTGTATTAAGCCATCTGTGTTGGCAACATAAGACATTTTAGCAATTCTTCGTCAGCATCCCGAAACGTCGTTCATCCGATGACGAGTCTTTGTTGGTCCGTTATTGAGAGATAAAATAACACAATACCATTATGAATGATTATAGACAAGCCAAAAATTTTACGTGTGGGCGTGTCCGGTATTATTGGAAGAAATGTCCGTTATTTAGCGGTGTACGTTAATAGAAGATGTCCGTTAAAGGAGATTTCACTGTATATAATTCTAGAATTTTCAGTTACAATAGACAGGCCCGGCTCAAGACACTAATTGTAAGCCCACTAAGCAATTACATAGGGGGCGCCCTAAATCGATTACTCCTACTATATACAGTGGACCCCACAATTACACAATTGTTAAAATGACATATAAATGACAAATATACAAGATTCGCAGAAACGCACGTTTTATACAGGAGGCCTACTGTAATTTAATCTCACAAAATATAAGTGTTTTCTCAGGAGATTGTCTCTTGAGACTGTCTTAACGTGTGTAGAGGGCGACACAAAGCTGTTCGCACAGGGGGCATCGATACATCCAGAGCCGGCCCTGACAATGAGTTTATATATTTTTCGATTCGCAAACAAGTTGGAACGTAAATACTGTTAACTTTAATCTATATTTTTATGAAGAAAATCTCTTGTAACTAGTGTGGTCTTGTGGAGCACGAGAGCAAAAGGAATGATAGATACTGTCAATCTCTGACCCATGAATCGAAGCGGCAATTCCCCTCCTATCATTTTTCCCTGCTACCATTTGTAAGATAACGATACATTGTTCCACTACCATAACACTTGAAGGAGAGGAATCGACGTGCTGTTATCTTGTTTCGATTCATGCATCAACAACGACTAATATCCGCTATTTCTTTTGCTTTCGTGCTGTTAGGACCACACTTTTCCCTGAATATACCGGTATATTCAAGTTAATGGGCAGGTATGGTAGACATTATACTTTACAATGGGACAGCCTGTATAAATGAGTTTAAAAAAATTAAATAAAAACTTACCCAAATGCATATACATCTGATGCTTTACTAAACGGCAATTCGTGATCCTGTGATTGATGTGCATGTAAACTTCTTATAATTTCTGGTGATAAATAACACAACCATCCTGGTGGTATACCTAAACTATCATTTTTCCTACAAAAACAACAAACAAATCAAAAATTATTGATTTTTTTTTTTCGGTTAATAATAAATATTTACCGATTTCCAAAACACAATTTCGTTACACTAAATAATCCAAAATCAGTAATAACAACTTTACCATTTTCCAAAAAAATATTTTTACTTTTCAAGTCTTTATGTATAATTCCTTTGGCATGTAAATATCCCATTCCCTAAATTACATCATCAATCAATCAATCAATCAATCAATATAAAGAGAACTACTTACTTGTGATATTTGTTGGGCAACAATTGTCGTTTTATTCATATTAAATTTATCTTTTCTTAAATGTATATGTGTATATAATGTCATTCCTTTACTTAAACTAGTAACAATAGCTAATTTCGGCGGTTGCATACATGCACCCATAAATAATATTAAATTCTCATGACGTGTCTTACGAAATATCGATACTTCCATTTTAAATTGTTCTAATGTTTTTTCATCTTCTAAATAATTCATATTTAATACTTTTACAGCAACATCACCATGCCAACTACCACGATATACTGTACCGAAACGACCAGTACCAATTGTTTCGCCCATTTTCAATTCTTCAAATGGAATATCCCACTCCCGGATCGACACCTAAAACATAATAATAATAATGAAAAAAACTAAATAAAATAAGTGGATAAATACAAAACATACACTATTTTGTTGATCGATTATTAGGATTTGAGTGAAACACCACTAGTTTTCTGGGACCAACGTTTCATCACCGTGTGGTAACTTCTTCAGGGCCTCAACTAGTCTATTACTTTGAGGCCCTGAAGAAGTTACCATATGGTGACGAAACGTTGGCCCCCAAAAAAACTAGAAAATACAACCACAGGTGTATCACTGAAATCCTAATAATCGATCAACAAATCATAAACAATAACATACACTATTTTGTCGCATACATCGTGGCCCATCTGTTATCGTTTCAGTATCCGATACTTGACTATCTTGTGAATCGACACGAACTGGTGTCTTATCCGAATCCGTACTACCCGATACTGATGCAGTTCGATCACTTTCTCTAGATTGTTGTGAACTTGTTAGATCATGATGTAATGAATTCAATGGTCTTGTCTCTATTGTTATATCATTTGATTCATGTAAATTTACTTCTATAATACAGATTTGTTATTAATTATTAAAAATTATCTATAAAATAATAAAACTTACCAGGAAAATTGAATTGTTGTTGTTGTTTGTGACTAGTATGCGGTGTTGGTATACTTTGTACAGCAGGACTTGATGGTGTTGAACTATTACAACTCGATGTATTCGAACTGGAATCAGGTGGTTGAAATGTTGTTGGAATGTTAATTGATGGTTGTGGATGTGATCGTTTTCTATGCCGAGTTAATGAATTGATTATATTTTTTGCATTACTACTTGAATTACTATTATTTGAACGTCCACCAATATTTGGTGATTGTGATTGTGATTGTGGTTGTTGTGATTGTTGTTGTTGTTGATACACTTGTTGTCCTTCTAATGATAATTTCTTTTTAAATTCATCTAAATATTCTTGTGGTAAACCACATGATGGTGCCACTTTATCTTCACATTCACGATGACACGTATATTTACATTCTTTACATTTTAAACCTGTACCGAAATATATGGGTTTCATACAATAACCACATGTTGACATCATTTTAAAGGTTTTTGTAAAACGATGCTTTATCTGATGGGTCATATTACGGACAACTGTGGGTGGAGTGCGAGGTGATTTCGGCACTTGCAAACTAGTAACAGCTAAAAAAACAATTCGGATTATCGAGACTCTTAAAATCATCTCAAACAAACCCTTACATTTATAACTACTATCATCACTATCAGTTGTATAGGTTGGTGATTTAACAGGACTAGTTAATATATAATCGATATCTGGTCCAGGTTCAGTTGGTAATCTTGATCTTCTACCATGTATATTATTACTACTATTATTATCGTTAACACTAATTTCACCATTATCACCTTTAGCCAATTGTGATTCATGTGATTTACTTTTTGTTAACGGATACGAATCAGGTAATAATGCTGGTGTTTGTATTCCAGTTAAATGTTTACGTCTTGGTGGTGGTGTTGTTGGGAATTTCATTCCTGCAAAAACCACCCAAAATTAAAAACCACACATAAAAACCTTTGTTTTATAACAATCAATATTAACATATAGATAGGGGTAATTATCATGCAATTTTGTTTTGACCACCACCATTGTACATGCGTACCTTTGCCACGATTTTGTGGCGGAGGTGTTAAGGGAGGTCCAAGCACACATTGAGCATTCAAAGAATTGATGCTAGACACAGATGAAGATGGTGGTATCGCACCTCCACGATGATGATGATGATGATGATTATTATTATTAAATGTTGATAAACTATCTTCGGATGGTACAGATGCACGGGCAGCTCTCGATCGTCCTGTACGTGGCGATAAACCACCACCACCTACTTTTAACGGGTGATGACGATCCCATGAATCCCAATATAATAACATATCGGAATTATCATTATCGCCACGTTTTATAACATCTACAAAATCATCATATTAATGAAAATCGAGAATGTTGCTTGGGAGAATGGTAAAGTACCAGTGTAACGTTTTAAATTGTGTAAAAAACGACATAATCTACTAAGTTCTTCCGGTCGGGCACCACGATCTGTTAGTATTGTTCGTAATTCATGTTCAGATTTGTCTTGTAATTCCTCCACTGATGTTATCTTCTGACAGATACCTTGTATTGAATTCCTACCTAAACCGACCACTTGTAACCATTGCATAAGTGATGGTATATGATCATCACAACCATTTCTTAGTTTCAGTTTTGTTATCAATTGATTCGAGAACAATTTTATCAATTTAC
>JAZBHA010000378.1:0-24198 GCA_037464855.1 Iselma pallidipennis | reverse complement strand
AGAGAAGATTGGTCAAAATTTACAAGCACAATATGAACGTTGGCAACCACGTGCCAGATATAAACAATCATTAGATCCAACAGCTGATGAAGTTAAAAAATTATGTATCTCATTAAGACGGAATGCAAAAGAGGAACGTGTCTTATTCCATTATAATGGACATGGTGTACCTAAACCCACGTATAATGGTGAAATTTGGGTTTTCAATCGAGTAATTATTTCCCACCAATTTCCCCCAATTAATTGACTAATTAATCAATTTCTAGACTTATACACAATATATACCATTATCAATTTATGATCTACAAACTTGGATGGGTGCACCATCAATTTACGTGTATGATTGTTCAAATGCTGGTATTATAATTGAATCATTTGAACAATTTGCTATACAACACGAGAAAGAATATGAACAACAATTACAACAACAAGCTAAAACACAATCATCATCAACAACATCATCGTCTTCATCGTCATCATCCCAACAACAACAACAACAACTATCACCACCACAATATCGAAATTGTATCCAATTGGCGGCATGTAGTGCCAAACAAATATTACCAATGAATCCCGATCTACCAGCTGATCTATTCACGTCATGTTTAACAACACCCATCAAAGTTGCTTTAAGATGGTATGTTTTACAACCGACATCGAAATTGGTCCCTAAAGTCACCCTAGATCTGATCGATAAGTATGTTTTTTAGTTTTGTATAGTTGTATTGTCGTTATTTTTATTATTTTTTGTGTTTGGTAGAATCCCGGGCCAGATCACCGATCGACGTACAATGTTGGGTGAATTAAATTGGATTTTTACCGCAATAACTGATACGATTGCTTGGAATACACTTCAACGAGGTATATTGTTGTGATTTATTAACGTTTTAGGTGGTAAATTTGTTGTTTTCTGTTAGACTTATTTCAGAAATTGTTCCGCCAAGATCTCCTAGTGGCCAGTCTATTTCGTAATTTCCTCTTAGCTGAACGTATATTAAAATCATGTGATTGTACACCAGTTAGTTCACCAGCATTACCACCAACTAGTCAACATCCAATGTGGAATGCATGGGATTTAGCATTAGATTTAAGTTTAGGTCAATTACCTGGTATTGTAACACGTAATGAACCATTTCGTCATTTACCATTTTTCGAAGAACAATTAACAGCATTTCAAGTATGGTTAGAATTAGGTTGTGAAGAACGTACACCACCTGAACAATTACCAATTGTACTACAAGTTCTATTAAGTCAAATACATCGTACACGTGCCCTAGAATTATTGGGGAGATTTCTTGATTTAGGTCCATGGGCTGTAAATCTAGCATTATCAGTTGGTATCTTTCCATATGTATTGAAATTATTACAAAGTAGTGCTAAAGAATTACGTACATTATTGGTGTTTATATGGGCGAAAATATTAGCTGTTGATAATGTAAGTTGTTTTATTCCCCAATTAAGTCAATATCTTAGACTTGAAAAAAAGAATACACAATTACAGACTTGTCAAAGTGACTTAGTACGGGATGGGGGCCATAAATACTTTCTATCCATCTTACAAGACATGTCATTATCGGTAAGTTGTTAGTAGATGCGTGATTTTTGTTGTAATCATTGATTTTTTTTGGTTTGTTTTTAGAGTGAACATCGAATGTATTCAGCATTCGTTCTAGCATGTATTGTTAATAATTATCGTGAAGGGCAAGAAGCCGCCCTACAAGGTTCATTAGTCAGTATCTGTTTAGAACAATTAAATGATCCAAATCCGAAATTACGTCAATGGGTAGCAATATGTTTAGGTAAATTATGGGATAATTATGAACAAGCTAGATGGACGGGTGTACGTGATATTGCCCATGAAAAATTATATACATTATTAACAGATCCATGTCCTGAGGTAATTATTTATTTAGCCATATTTTGGCGACGCAATGTACTCGTATTCAAACCACTCACAATGTGACGTCAAAATGTGAGTTGACACTGTGTCGCCAACTCACAATGTGACGTCACATTGTGAGTTGACGTTGCGTCACCAAAATATCGCTTTTATTTGAAACTTTAATTATTATTATTATTATTATTAATTTTGTAGGTAAGGGCATCTGCTGTTTATGCATTAGGAACATTTATTAATTCAGTAACTGAACGTTCAGAACATGCTAATAATATTGATCATTCAGTTGTAATGACATTAATTAAAACAGTTAGTAATGATATGAGTTGTTTAGTACGTAAAGAATTAATAAATGCATTACAATGGATAGTTTTAGCATTTGAACAAGTCTTTGTAACGGTTGCATTAAAAGAAAATCAATTAGGTAGTAGTGCAACAACAGTACAACAACAACAAGAAAGTGGTAATGTTACACCGACTGGAATGAGACGTATTGGTAGTCGGTAAGTTTCTCTCCTTAAATTTTAATTAATTTAATTACAATTAATTGATTATTTTTGTAGTGATCGATTACGTATTTCTGAGGATAGTGCAACAAAAATGAAACGTGTCTCATCTAGTTCATCAATCAATAATTTAGGTTCAAATAAATCATTAAGTCATACGGGTAGTTTTGGTGCATTATCAGGTCTTGGTTATGGTTCAATTTATATGAAAATATGGAATAGTTTATGTTATTTTGAAAATGATCCACATCCTGAAGTTGTCAATATGTGTAAAACGATCACGAAATATATACACAATATGGTACAAGTAAGTTTATCAGTTCTGTTAATTGAGTTAATTAATTAATTAATTGATTAATTAATTAGGAACATCTGGATGTGGTTGATAATAAGATGAATGCTAGTTTGAGTTTGCCACCAAGTCCCAATCGTGGTAATTATCTAACAGGTGAAAGTCCACCAACATTGCATCCAAAGCATGACCACCATCACCACCATCAACAACAACGTGCCACATTACCGAATCGTTCACGTAAATACCATCCAAGTACAATTAGTGAAGAGAGTGATGATAATAAAATCAAATCACGTAAACCATTAGTTTCTACGAAATTTGTTGAATGGGCATGTAAAGGTTTTGGCCAAACAGCAAAAAAATCGAAACATTTCAATGATATTGAATCGAATAAATTTTATGAGAAAGATTGGCGTTTAGCACGTAATAATAATGTACGTAAAGAGGCCCAAGATGAATGTAATCGTATATTAATATCAAAATTAGAATCACAAGTATTTAATACACGTACATCATTACCACCATCAATATTACGTTTCCATCCATATAATCAACAAATAGCAATAGCTGGACGTGATCATTTCGGTATATGGGATTGGGGTACAGGTGCTAAAACAACTGTATGTCATAATAAATCATTAAAATTAACACAAACCAAAATTACATCATTAGAATGGATTAATTCACATGATATAGCAATGTTAATGGTTGGTTCAGATGATGGTAGTATTAAAATATATAAACCGAATTATGGACAAAGTCGTGAACCGATATTAATTAGTGCATGGCAAGCAATAAATGATTATAAAAAATTACAAACACCATTAATATTATCATGGGAACAATTAACACAAACTGCTATCATTGGTGGTGATTTGAAATTTATCAAATTATGGGATATTGAACGAGAATTACATAATTATGATATACCAACTGGTACTGATAAGATACTAACATGTATTGATTCAACATTTTCCGGTGTTAATTATGAAAATCTAAATTATCTATTATATAATAAAAATAATGATATATTATATAATAATGATAATGATGATAATAATAGTGATGATAATGGTATTTATATTAATAATAATAATAAACAACATACTAATGATGATGGTGATAATAATGATAATGATAAATATATAAATCATATGAATAAATTAAATCGTATGGGTTTAATTGTTGCTGGTTATTATGATGGTTCAGTACGTTGTTATGATAGACGTTGTAATCCAACAGATGCTCGGATTGCTGTATTTATGGAACATTATGGTGAAGTTTTAGGTGTACATCTATTAGATAATACGTTCTATAGTGCCAGGTAAATATTCCTAATTAAACCAAATTATACACTCGATAATCCAAATTACACTAGAAACTCGCTAATCCGTCAACTTGATGGTCTCTAATGTAATACAAAAAAACATTAAATTTGGCAGACGGACTGGGCATGGGTGGAGATTTCTAGGGTCTTTTCAATTAGTTATCATACTAATCAAATTTTCCCCAAACCCAGTACAGTCCTGGTCTTTGGTATAACGGATTAGCGAATTAATAATTTAAAGGATTACCACCTTACGAATTATCGAACCTCTATTGTTTTTTTTCTGTTCCAGTACTGATGGTTATGTTAAAGTCTACGACATACGTAACCATAAAGTGGTACATGCAACACAAACTATACAGAATACTATGTCGTGTTTTGCTATGCATCGTGGTACTGGTACTTATGCATGGTAAGTATGGTCTGTTCACCCAAATATGAGCTAAATGGTCATACAATTCCGAACTAGTACGAACACTCATTATTGTACCCATCTTTTTCTAACACACATGTAAAGTTTGATTACTCACAGTGGTTCAAGTTAAGCTGTACGTTCAGTATAAACGAAAGTGTGCAATAGATGTTTAGTAGGAGACTACCTAGAAACGTATGTCGGTGATAGTCAAACCAAAGATCAAATATAGTGTAGGTCGACCACATACAGATATTTTATGAACATTTGGCTCATGATTACTTGAATGAGTTCTTTAATCATTCGTAGGTTTTCTTATTTTGTTGTTGTTGTTGTTTTAGTGGTTCTTTGAATCAGAACGTCACCATCTATGGTTTCAATGGGCAAATTTTGAATACCATACGTTTCTATGAAGGTTTTATGGGTCATCGTACTGGTCCTGTGACATGCTTAAATTATCATCCATTAAAAGTGGCATTAGCTACTGGTACAGCTGATTCATCAGTTAGTGTCTATTGTTTAGAGGCGGCGAAAAGGTGACGTGA
The DNA here is from genome assembly GCA_037464855.1 of Iselma pallidipennis. Lineage (NCBI taxonomy): Eukaryota > Metazoa > Arthropoda > Insecta > Coleoptera > Meloidae > Iselma > Iselma pallidipennis. Next base: position 19,216 of record JAZBHA010000378.1, on the reverse strand, counting down.
CTCGCAGCCCTAGATTTTATTATGGAATTTCTGGGGCTAGAAATTTTCCAAATTAAAACAAGCAACCAACCATCAAACAAAATATATACACCCCCGGTTATTTTAATTTTATTATTATTGTTTTAATTAATTTATAGGCAAAAACAGTAGGCATTTTTATGTATATACGTATATTATAGCTAGAGAGAGAGGAATAAGTTGTAAATTTTATTAGGAGAAAAAAAAGTCGCTTTTTATCACGTGCGCGCATAATTTACAAAATAGTAAGCAATTAAATTATACAGAAAACTTGTACACCACAGTGGCTAAAGCTTTACTTAACACAATGTCTTTTATTTTAATTAATTAATTAATTTCGAAAAGAGACTGATTTATTTTCGTCATTATTATTGAGGGAGTAATTTTTGTTAATTTTTAAGGAATTTTAACAATTTTATTATGATTTTAAGGAAAATTGTTTTTAGTAGAATTTACAAAATAAAAATAAAAAATAAAGTAAGACTTAATTAGAAGAATTGTTCCATATTTATTTCACTCCCATGTCGAGTTTCTGGATTCTGGACTGATACATGAAAAACTCTTCTTTTTTATCGAAAAAACCACCTTTATTATAACTTAAACGTTATCATATTCTGATAATTTACTTTTCGCACTATTATTATTCGTATGTAATAGTGGTAGATTAATATCAATTTCGCATAATTTCGTTTGTTCAATTTGTATTTCTTTTAGATCGGATTGTTTGCCGATAATTTTTCTAATATCATTATTAATATTAATTAAATTTAATTTATTCTTATAAGTATTTGATAGATTTTTCAACATTTGGCAACCAGCATAATCAATTTTCATAATATTCGTACAATCGAGAATAATTGGTAGCATTGGTGCTAATTCAACAGATTCGGTTACAACTGTTGATATATAATCAATAGCTGGATAATATAAACCCAATTCCGGTCGAATGTAAATATAATTTTCACCCTGTTCATCCTGGAATTTTTTATTATATTAGTGGTGTTGATGGGTGAATGCCACCCCTGCTCATTTGGAAGAATATGGTGTCATTTTCCGTCAAGTAGTTCCATTAACGGCTAGAGGGCGCTGTTTGGTCTCAGCATCTAGTGTTGAGCAGATAGCGCCCTCTATATGCCAAAAGTATAAGTTCTCAATTCGGAAAATGACGTCACATTCTACCAAGCAAGTGGGCATGTGATTCACCCATTAAATTCAAAAAGACTTACTGTACGTATTTCTTTGATTACTTTAGGTCGTGTCCATAGTTTTAATAGAACTACAAGATTAACAAGACCACCAACCATCATTCCAGTCTCTACACCATAAATGGTTCCAATAATTAACGTACCAAGTGTTAGAAAGAAATCAAATTCTATAGAAGAACAAAAAAGAAAATTGGTTTTCAATAAGAATGATTGAAAAATTTTGGTATTTTTCTTCTATCAACTTACTGTTACATCGCCACAATTTCGGAAATATTTCATAATCAAACATTGTCATAATTGCTGTTATTAATACAGCAGCTAATGTTGCTCTTGGTATATAATAGAAATATGGTGTTAGAAAACTGATAGCTAATACAATAATTATACCAGAATAGATGCCTTGTAATGGTGTACGTACACCACTACTATTGACAACTGCTGATCTAGTAAATGCACCACAACTGGGCATTGCCTGGACAAATGATCCAAATATATTACATAGACCTAATGTTATCATTTCTTGGGTGGCATCCACGACAGTACCACTAGCTGCAAAAAGAAGTAAAATAGTGAATACCAGAAAGTGATTAGCGAAAGGAACTACTGATAATAATGCTTCGGTCTTTGGTACTAAGTAAGCTCCATGGGGGCCAATAAAGGAAACCAAACACTTTCAAAATAGGCTACGAATAACCAGAGTTGAATAAGAAGGAGGAATTGAGCTTTAGTTCAAGCAAAATCAAAAACTTCGTTAATGTAAGACAAAGTTTGGTACTAGATGTAGATGTTTAGATGGGGCTGGGTCTCCCCATTTCTGAGCTCTTGATAAAGCCCAGAATGTCTCCAATGAATAGCCTCTGTACCTCCTGAGGTTCGATGAACGGCAACCCGAACCAGCGGTGCCTCAGCTCAGAAAAAACATGGCACTCACACATCACGTAAGCCGCCGCCGTCTCGTCGTCCTCTGAGCATTTCCTACATGTGGGATCATCTCTGACACCCAGCATTGTAAGGGCCAATGCAAAAGACCAAAACAGCCCAATTATAGGAAATAAAGGCCGAAAACTATGGGCACCAACTAAATGGTGATGATTAATAATAAAAATTCAATTACTATGTACTTACTGAAAGCTTTAGCTATTGCAACATTAGCTAAAACAGCAGCTATCGGTACAACAAATATTCCTGATCCTAATACACCAATCATATCGATAAAATTCAATGTTTCATTGCCAATTTGTGTGGAAAAATTCGGTAATTTCACTGTTGGTAAACCAGATGGTACAGCACCAGATAATATAAATGGACAACCATTATAATATTCATGTAAAATAAATGCAACAATCGATGTACACAATACAACTATAGCATTCTTTGATATCGATAGAAACCATAATAATTTATTAATTTTACGATTTTTCGTTTGTATTTTTGTTAATTGTTTAAAACCGATTAAAACTAACATACAACCAACACCTAATAATGTATCACCGATTTGAATTTCATTGAAACGACTACAGATCTGTTTCAGAACATCGAAAAAACCATGATTTTTTAATTTTCTTAAACCGAATAGATTCTTTAATTGGGAGACAGTGATCGAAAAAGCCATTGCTGATGTAAAACCAGATGTAACACAAGGTGATATAAAATCAACCAAAAAACCTACAAAAACCACACTTATTATCAATGCAATTATAACAAAAATTATTGGAAATGGTACCTAATTTGAAGACACCCATTAGTAATTCAACACACCCAACTAGTAGTGTTAATAAAATAACAAAATCAATGGGTAGATCTTCGGTATAAGAGAATGTAAGTAGTGCCATTAGACTTGTTGGTCCTATTGAGACTTGTTTGATGGTACCAAAACATACATAAGTAAAACTACCAATAAATGCTGTATATAAACCATATTGGGCGGGTAGACCGGCTAGATTTGCATAAGCTATGGATTGTGGCATCATGGTTAAACCCACAGTTAGTCCAGCAACAAAATCCGATATTAGATCAGTTTTCGTATATTTTGGTAACCATTCAACAATCGGTAGACGTTGAAGAATCTGTCGTTTCAACGAAAACGGTCTATCTTTCTTCTCGAGAAGTTTCGCCACTAAAAGAAATTTAGTTTAAAGTTGAAAAAAGTCTCTATTAAAGTATTATTTCACTCACTTGTGCCCGTTCGAATCTACTTGAAATCGCCAAGATCCGTTTCGAACAATTTTTAAACGTTTTTTTAAACAAATAAAACTATTAAGAATGACGTTATTTTATTGTTGTCTTTTTGCTGTAAAAGAGATTGTTTTCTTGACAAGTTCGTAGAAAATATATGATTTATTTATTTTGTGCTAAAATTATTAAGATTATTTTATACAAGTCTTTGATCTTGTGTTGTTATTATCCTAGCTTACACTCTACATTATCTAAAGCTAAAGAAAAGGAAAATTTTCTTTGCAATGTTAATGTCCCGGAGATCATCAATATATCGATCTCTAATCAATGTTATTTGGTAAATTTCCAACGCAAAATAATAGGAATTGTTAAGAGATAACACATAAGAGACAAGTATTTTTTTCGTGTGTGTGTATTTGTGTACAGTCTATAACAACAATATTGTCAACAAGCTACAATTTTTTTTTATCAATTGATCAATTAACAAGAATTTAATATAAATAACAAAAAAACCTCATAGGCCAAATTAAAAGATAAAGGATCAATCTTAAGGGTGGATATACACGAAGAGACTTGTGTCTTGTTTGAGGAAGAGAGACACTAAAACAAAAATCTCCTGTATATGTACCCTTAATTTGTAAATATATTAATATATTTACAATAAAATAAATTACACTCTTCAGTACACAATTTAAATCGAAATGTAAATTTTTAATAAAATACAAGATGATGGAATTCGTAATCTTATTAATTGTGTGTACAATGGAGAGACTATTAATATGACGAGATGTAGTAAAATTATGTCATTATTTTCTTGTATAAATATAAAAAAATACATTTATCTGTTTGAAAGATTTCAGGATGTAGAGAGAAGGGAGAGCAAGTGACAATTGTGGCACTATTATTATCATTATTATTATTGAGACAACAACTATAGGGGCTACCTTTATTATTTTGTGGTAGCTACAACTTCTAGAAGACTGATTGGTGATAAATACTTTTTTATCTAATTGGTAAACAAACTATATAAACGAAATATTTGCAGTTTAGTCTTAACAATACATATAATAACAACAAATAATTAACAAAAATATTATTCTATTATAATTTGATGTTAATATAACTTTTTGCAAAATAGATAATAATAGGAACTTATGCAAATAGAGATAGATGAGTATAAATAGTAATATAAATAAGCTCGTTAAGCTTATTTATTAATGGAAAAATTGAAATGAATGCAAGAAAAACAAGAGTGAAATCAAAAAAAAAAAAATAGGAAGCAAGCAAACAATCGTCATACAATTAGAGTTAGAATTCTTGGATCTACAAGTACCGGATTATCGAGTCTACTATCTTGTATAACGCAGATATAACTAGAAATTGTAAAAGATAGCGGAGAATACATACAGTAGAGCATCGATAGCCAAACTTTCCGAATAATCGAACGTGTCTCTTAGATTTGTACATGTATATCAGAGCCGGATTAGCCAATGTGAGAGGTAAGAAGAGATTTCCACTATGGCCAATGAGCCTTGGGGGCCATTGATATATACACTGCGGATTTTTCTTTGGAGCCAAAGTAAGCCAGTCCGGCCCTGATTTATATCAGTATAATTTATCCAGAACAAAGAAGAAAGACCAGCTTTTTTCAATGATTGCGGATAATCGATGTCCTACTGTAAATAGAATTTAAATAGTGGGTGCTTGATAATTCGGTATTTGTATGATAAAGGGCCAGTTTCGTGATCAAGCTTAAGTCAACTTTAACTGGTAAAGTCACATTATAAGTCCATGACTCCAGTTAATACTTGTTTATTTAGAAACGTGCCTTATCTGGTCTCTTTTCCGGCTTATAATGTGACTTTACAAGTTGGAGTTACTTTAAAATGACCAGTTTCATAATCAACTTTAACTGCTAAGTCACTTTAACGACTTTAACGTCATTTTAATAATGCAACTTTGGCACTTTATCGCGACTACTCGGTAAGTCCGCCAAAACATTTCTTAGACGAAACTATAAAGCATTCCCCACACCAATGCGATTTTCCCCATGTACCGCTTATGGGAGAAAGTTGGCGTTGCCGCTGCTACATCGGAAGATCGCATTGGTTTGGGGAATACTTAAGTCTCTAGGTGTATTTTAGTGTTCCACTAATTGACCTATAAATATTTGTTGAAGTCCTTAAAGTGACTTTAGTTGAAGTCCTTAAAGTGACTGACTTTAGTTAAAGTCGCTTTATTACGAAACTAGCCAATGGAATCCCAAATCCCAAAAATCGAAAGACTCTATTCAGTCTGTTTTAGTTAAATAAGATGTTCGTTGGCTTGTTTTTTTAATTTCTCCTTCTCAACTTCCTTCAATTTGCTAGTTCCTTATTAATTCTATTTCGCTCCCTATTTTCCCAACAAAATGGGAAAACCCGAAAAATCAAATAATTTCCAGGCGATTTAAGAAACTGAAACGAGTATCCTAAAACAGATTGAGGATTTTCTTGTACAGGTGTGTATATAGCAGCGATTTAGAAGCGCTTCGATTCAAAAAAAAATCCTGAATCTAACGATTTAAATAACAAGATTGTAGGGGGTATCTCTTGCTGGGATACTAAGTAGTTTTGAGATTCTGTAAATCAGATTCTCCGACACTTATGTAGCATAACTATTCGATAATCCGACATTTGATAGGAGATTTTGAAGACAAACTATTTAAAAATTTAGAAAAAGAAATATTTAAATTGAGACTTGTTGCATTTTTAATTTCTGCAAATATTTCGCAAATTTTTGGACTTTTTTTGGTGGTGTTTTCCCCTATTCAACTACATATTACTAGAATTGATCAGCACCTAATATTGACAAGACTTCCTCATATGTTAACCAGAAAGTTAATGACCATGGTGCCATTCGCATCCATATCGGTAGAAAACCTTTATATAGCGCAGTGACACCTTCATTTTTTATTGTTTTTTGTAAACAATCAATCGATGATTTATATAATATACCACGACCATTATTATCTAATGGTTGATTCATAACTCTTGTTTTAACAACATCAGCTGGTGTACCCATACCAGCAGCAACAAAACCAGCACAACAACTAGCCATACAATGTACAAAATGATTATCATCTAATGTTGTATTACGTAATATAAAACGTTTGGCTGAATCGTATGTTGTTAAATCACCTAAATTAACTAATGCTGCCCTTTGTACATTCGGTATTGAACCTAAAGTGGAATCAATAATCAAAAAAACAACAAACAACTCAAATATTGTTTGATTTTGTAATAATTTATTTATAAATATTTTACCTTTCCATAAACCACGATAACCAGCTTTTGATACGGTTTTATGAAAAGCATCATAGAAACCAGTCACTCTAGGCGGTAAACCCATTATTTTACGTTTACCTTCCATTTGTAATTGAACTTTTAATAGATCAGTAGGACTGGCAATGAATTGTGCAAATGCACCAGCTATTATACCACAGATAGCTGATTGCCATACAGGAAAATATTCATCTTTTTTACCATTATTACCATTATGATGGTTGTTATTATTATCATATAATTTCTCTTTTAATAATTTATAGGTAACGATACGTGTACCAGAATAGACTAGATGACGATATATTGCAGCATGTATACCTTGCCATAATTTCATTAAACCTTCCTCTTGTACAATACCAACGGCTGTTTTAAACATACCACGATATGGTGCTTTTACCATTCTTTCATCACTTTTATTGGCAATTTCACCCTGTATTTGCAGTCTTGTTTTCGTTAGATCTAATGGATAAGTTACTGAAATAATTCAAACAAAAACAGATTAATGTTTGTCATTCATTTTGGAATTTGTCGGGTGAAATTTGACCGACACACTCTATATTACACAACAACATTTGTTCGATAAATTATTAATTTATTTTTAATTAAATTACCTAATTCTGCATTCCAAGCTGCTACCACAGATACAATATAAGTACACCATAATGAATTGGCGTAATTATATTCTTTTTGTGGTGGTACCGGTGGCATTTTCAGTCCTACAAAAATTTAAACATATTGTTAATTATATAAATTATTAATTGTTAAATAAATACAACTAAATTATCATATGAATTTATAAATAAATATATCAACAATGACATAACCTCAATTCAATAATCATCATTTTTTTTGTTCAATTTTAAGACAAAAAAAGGCTCTATTTGCTTACCATTTATCAAAAAGCTGCAACCTTACTAACAACATTTAGTTAAATAAATAACATTAATTCGAATCGACGACTTTTATTATATGATTTGGTTATTTTTGTGTTTTGAAATTGTTCGATTGTATCACTAGCCATTTATAAGTACAATTTACAAAAGGCCAAAGTCCAAATCGATGTCTTTTTATAAATTTAGATTGTCCCAATGCAATTATTTATTTAAATAATTCATGTAAGTAATATCCGACCGCCGATATTTATAAATAGAAATTGATGTAAAAATACTATTGTTCGAAAAAGTGTCATTTTGACAGATGATTTTACTAGTTAAATGTAGCTTGAAATACCAACGTTGTCATAATTCTCTCTGTGCTCATTGGACATAGTGCTTCCGAGTCACGTGACTAATTATAAGTGGAATATGTACAAGAATTTTTGGTCGAATATACAGTCAATCCGTAGACTCGGGGGGGGGGGGGGATATGGAAAAGACAAATACAGTCAACCCTGATGTTGCACCCCATTTGTCTAAAAACTGGCGCTAAGGCGAGGGTGGCGGTGAATTGGTCATATACATATGTACACTATTATTGGCAATTCAGTTTCTGCAGTTCTATAGGCATTCGGCGCAGGTGGTGTGGAGTCGCGGGCGTAGAATCGGGGGGTTGACTGTAGTTGACTCTATATATTGATGCATTCTGGAGTTGAGATACGTTTATTAAGCTGGGTTGGAGACGATTGTTTGGTGTCGGTACAGGGCTTTAGGGGCAGCTAGGATAGGGCCAGATAGAAACTATCGAACGTGTTGGTGCTAACGGTGTTTCTGAACGAAAAACCATGGAAAAACCTATCAGTTATCACAAACCGGTCCGAAATAATCTCTGGTGGCCCGTGTTCCGTCATGTGTAAGCACACCAATGCGAATGCCCGCACCGTATGCACCACTTCGCATGGGAGGGCGTACGGAGCTAGCACTGTTCGCACTTTTTTGTACTCCTCGAACGCAAAAGCGTTAACTCATTTCGCCTCCGAAATAGTAACCGACCGCTTTGGAGTGCATGGGATCAAAAAGTGCGTTTAGAATTGTCCTGGCAAATGTACCTAAGGCACGACCCCCAAAACGGGGCGAGCGAGCCGAAAGGCCGCTTATACAGGGTGTTCAAATTTCGGTAAATTGAAAATCTCTCAACAAGTACACATGATATCAAAATCACACTTATACTAATCAATCACTTTTAAAGAGTATATTGTTGGCGATATTTGTCAGTTACTTGCTACAACCAATGGTGTAACACTGCCCTGAGCGACCAATTTGTGGTTGAAGAAAAATGGTACGCCACTGGATCAATGAAAAATCTATGAATTTTTCGTAAAATACGCCGTTTTCCTGTAAAGAACGGAAATAACGAAAGCGATATAACTTGAAAATTAAAAAAAAAAGACGAAAACTAGTGTTAGTTTGTAGTTTTGTTGGAAAGTAAATGCATAAAATGAATATAAATGGCTAAAATGGGGTCAAAAAGAATTTCTCAGTAAACCTTTGAAAAATAAATCTTAATTAAAATTAAGCTTATTTGATTTGGTTTCTCGGAAAAGAATTGTTGTAATACTGCCCTGCAAAAAATCCTCCATAAATTTGGCAACATAGGTTTCTAGAGCTATAATTAGCTAAATTTGAAGTAACCAGTATTCAACCAATCACAACTCGTAATTCATCTGAGACGTGACGTCATAATGGCGCGGTTTTTAAAAATTTATTAGTCAATTATTGGAACAGATCAATCAATAATAATTTGACTGTTTTTTAATCCCATGTAATAATCCATGATTGTATTTGTTTTTTTTTGTTGTTGATAAAGATAAAGAAAAGCAATAAAACAAGTTTCCATCTAGTGATTTTAGTGTTAATGGTAGCACTGTTTAATTATTTTCGTTATTATTACCACGAAAAAGTAGATCGTAAAGTTTTTATAATTTTCCAAAAAATTTTCAATAATTACCATACATTTTTAAATCATTTATAACCAATTTCCAGTTTGTTTTATTATATTTTTTATAAAATCCTTTGAATTGACGTATACTTATTGTTGTTATCTATAGTTGGTGTGATAAGATTAAGATTCCTACGCTGGTATTTCCACGACATTTGGCAGTGTTGTATTTCACGATTGTGACAGAAGGGAGTTTCCAATCATTTTTATATTTATAATATTTTTTCTGTCCCTGGAACAGAAAAAAAAATAAGGAAAATTTGACGAAAATCATTAATTAAAATCCAACGAAAATGTACAATTAATTATAATAATTCTCTTAATTGAGACTACTATTATGAAGTCAGTGGTGTTGTTGTATCAATACAAATAGTGGTGTTTTCTAGCAATTTTTTCGTGTGTAACAAATATTAATTTCTATACCCCGATTTTTTTTATAATATTTTTAATTATTTGTGTGTTATATTTGTGATAGAATCTCTTGATATCTGATAAGAAACTAACTGTATACCTTTCAATTATGGAGGCAATAGCGAAACATGAATTCAATGCAACTGCTGATGATGAATTGAGTTTTAAAAGATCTCAAGTCCTTAAAGTGAGTATTTTCCCTTAAAAAATTCTTAAAAATAATCCAATAATCCTCGTAGATTCTTAATATGGAAGATGATATGAACTGGTATCGTGCTGAACTTGATGGTCGGGAAGGTTTGATTCCTAGTAATTATATTGAAATGAAAAATCATAGGTAATATTATTAGATTCTCTAAAAATTCGATATAAATTAGTAATTTCTGTTCTGTTAATATTTATAGCTGGTACTATGGTCGTATTACAAGAGCTGATGCTGAAAAACTATTAATGAACAAACATGAAGGAGCTTTCTTAATTAGAATTAGTGAATCCAGTCCTGGTGATTTTTCCTTATCTGTAAAGTAAGTTGTATTCCTTTTTCGCCCCTATCTCAGTTCAATTTTTCTTTGAATGTGATGATTTTTGATGATGTTGGAGATAAGAAATTTCTAGAAGATTGCGGTTGTGGTGGTGGCCGACACATTTTTAGGGATTTTATTTAAAAACAAAATAATTATAAACAAATTAGTTATTAAAATTACCAACACACACACAAAAAAAAACAATTTATCTAAACAATAACTATTATTATAATTAAAATAATTCAACAATGATTCATACAGTCGTTGTTTTGGTATTGTTTTCATTTGGTACATGCGAATCTAAAGAATTTCATAAATGGTTGATAATTCACATTTTTCGGTGTCGATTTACATGAATTGAATGATAAACCTAAAAAAAATCTAAAGGTTTTTGGGCAAAAAGGGCCTACATTCATAACATCAGAATTTTATCTGGAAGGCCACGTGTTATTCCACCACAAAGGTTGTGTTTACGGATACACTTTTGATCATGGCCTTATTGATTGAAAATTCATGGAAAATGATCATTTTTGAAACCTGAAAGTCCAAAATAAATAAGAATTTCATTGTATACGTAAAACTACAAAAATTTCGTCAATAATCGTCAATTTCTTGTGCTGTTTTTTTTCTAATTTATATAACCAAATTTTATCCAGACGGCCACGTGTAATTACCCAACGAAGATTTTGTGTTTACAGTCACATAATTTACCATGGCCTTATAGATTCAAAATTCATAGCAAATGATTGATTTTTATTTAAACAAATAAATCAAAAATCTTTGATACAACACGTAATTCCGACCTTGTTTTACAATTAATTCAAACCTGGAACTCCAAAATAAATAAATAAATAAATAAACAAATAAATAAAAATTCTTTAGCAAAACCATATCAAGAAGGCCACCTGTAATTACATAATAATAAAGGTTGTGTTTACAGGCACACCCTCAGCATCACGACCTTTTTGATAAAAAACCGTTTCAAAAATTTGTTTAATCCGTAAATAGAACGTTCTCATTCTATCGAATAATTGAGATTTAACTATATTTAGATAGTAAATACAATTAATAAGAGTGTCGTGATTAAAAAGGAATTGATAATATTGTGTAAATGTAAAATTTTGTTGTTTTTCTGATATGACTTTATAATTAACGTAATTCAATATAAATAAATAATACTGGATGATCTACAAAATTTATAGTCATGTATGCATTGAACGTATGTCTACACTTATTGTTAGCTATAAAGTACCGCCAAATTCATATACTAGATGGCACTGTTGCTGCTGCAACTATCTGTATCAATACGTACGTAAAGACATACGTTATCATGGCACACTTTACACTATAAATTTTGTAGATTACACCGTACAATACCAGTACATCAATAATTTGGAATCATTTGAAAAGCTGATTTTATCTTCTTCTGTATTTATTTATTCATGGTACCTTGAATTTATTGATTTGATTTTTTTTTTAAACTATTTTTCTTATAAATTTTTTAGATGTTCAGATGGTGTCCAACATTTTAAGGTGCTACGTGATGCTCAAGGTAAATTCTTTTTATGGGTAGTTAAATTCAATTCATTAAACGAATTGGTTGAATACCATCGTACATCGTCTGTATCACGTTCACAAGATGTTAAATTACGTGATATGGTAGCAGAAGAGGTAAAGAGGGAAAAAAATTAAGGTTTTTTGGGGGAAAAAACTAACAATTTTTCTGTCTGTTATAGTGTTTAGTTCAAGCTCTATACGATTTTACACCACAAGAAGCTGGTGAATTAGAATTTCGACGTGGTGATGTTATAACAGTAACCGATCGTTCAGATCAACATTGGTGGCATGGTGAAATTGGTAATCGTCGTGGATTATTTCCTGCTACTTATGTTACGCCTTATCATACATAAAATTATCAATTTCTTTTTAAATCATAATAACAACAACAACAACAAAAAGATAATAACAACCCCAAATTTTAAATAAATTTCTATCTATCTCTCCTTCTCTCTATTATAGAATTTCCTCTTCCTTAACACGATTTTTGATCACACAAACACACGATTAAATATTAAAGGCATTATCATAAGGTCAGATACCTTTTTTTTTCTTTGATTTTTTTTATTTCCACCTCACCTCTTTTACATCTATTTTTCTTTTATAATTAGCGTGATATTATACCCAATTTATACAGAAATTGTGATTTTGATCTGTTTTTTAAATGTGAATTTGTTAATTTTTGCTCTATTTTCTTCTTTTTTTTCTTTGAATTAATTACTATCTTCTTTAATAACTAGATTTAATTGTAAGACAAATATTTTTATATGAATCAAGTGGTACTGAAACTTTATAAAAATTATAATCTATATAAGTGCATATATTTTCTTTGATTTTTTTATTTTTTGTCTTTTAAGTTTAGAGAAATTGAAGAACAAAAAAAACATGCTTAATAATTATAAGTAGGTACATTATGAGGTCAATTTTTTCGATTATCCTGCTGTTTTTTTTCTCCAAATTAATATGCCTTACTTAATAACAGAAATTGTACAATAATTGCTTATACATATGATATACATACACCTATAAATTATTTAATTGATAACAAAAAAAAAAAATAGATAAATGGGAGATTTTTCTTTTTTTAAGTAAATGTCATATTTTGATTTTATTATATTATGATAATAATTATTATTTGTCTTGAATAGATGCCATTATTTATATTGTGAATTTTCCTTTATTATTATTATTATTATTATTATTTTGTGTGTGCGTGTGTAAATATGTTGAGAATACAAATGAGAAAAGTGGTTGATTTTTGTTTAGTTTAGTTGGAATTATGAGCATTTTTTCGGCTATTTGCTTGATTTCTAGACTTACATGTAAATACTAACATAGTTTTATTATTATTACATTATAATTTAAATAAATATTAGTAAATATACGTTATAAAATAATTAATGTTTTATTTAAAGAGACTGAGGGTAGCATGCAAGTATTTCAAATTTAGCGCCAATTTTTAGGGAAATTTGCGTATGATAATAACAGTTGGTCAACCTGACAGTTTCTTTTCCGTTGACGTTCTCCCTGTGGCATCAGTTCACGTGAGTTTTTCCATATTTTTTCTAAATTACCCCAATCATCCCTTATCCAAAACACCCTATTTATATTTTAAACAATCCGTTTTTCAATTTTGTACAATTTTTAATTGTTATTTTGTAGTTTTCCGTGTTTTTTTTTTTGTAAATTACCATAACCTCAAAATATTGTTTACCCCCTTGTATTCCTGTTGTTCGTATAATAATTGAATTAATTTTGTCTTATTTGTATTGTTTTAGGGTTATTCGTTGCTCTAATTAACTAGATAAAGATGTCGGGAGGTCTGGAAGTTTTAAGTTTACGTGAAGACGATGTAACGAAAATGTTAGCTGCCGGTACCCATTTAGGTACAACAAATGTTGACTTTCAAATGGAACAATATATTTATAAACGCCGTTCAGATGGTGTACATATTGTGAATTTACGTAAAACATGGGAGAAATTATTGTTAGCAGCACGTGCTATTGTTGCCATTGAACATCCATCTGAAGTGTTTGTTATATCATCACGGCCATATGGTCAAAGGGCTGTATTGAAATTTGCTGCACATACTGGTGCTACACCGATTGCTGGACGTTTCACGCCTGGTAAGTTCAAAAATTTATACTAAAAAATTGTTATATTTTATGTGATGAAACGTACTAATCTAAGGAACCTATGAATTCGTGATTATAATCAAATCTGAATATGTTTCCAAACATAGTTTTATTTAATTTTAATTATTTTTCCATTAATTCTATTGTTTGTTGATTTCAGGTGCTTTCACCAATCAAATTCAGGCGGCTTTCCGGGAACCTCGTCTATTGATTGTTACAGATCCTGCTTTTGATCATCAACCAATCACTGAAGCTTCTTATGTTAATATTCCTGTAATTGCATTATGCAATACCGATTCACCACTTAGATTCGTCGATATTGCCATCCCCGGTAATAATAAATCACCCCATAGTATTGGGTTATTGTGGTGGTTCCTAGCTAGAGAGGTAAATATATGATTTGTTGCTAAATAAGACACTATAAGTATTATGATAATGATGATTTTGATAGTTCCCATTTAAATTGATCAACCATGATTTTATACAAAATTTTTCCACCTGAAGTTTCAATAAATTTCCTAAATTTCAATAATTCTATTGAATAATTGCTAATTGGTCTTGTTGTTTTATTAATTTCAGGTATTACGTTTACGTGGTATTATACCACGTGAAACCAAATGGGATGTTGTTGTTGATTTGTTCTTCTATCGTGAACCGGAAGAAGCTGAAAAAGAAGAACAAGCTGCTAAAGAAGCTGTTGCTGTTAAACCTGAGGTTCCTGTACATGAACCACAAGATTTAGAATGGAGTACAATGGATACACAAGATTGGACATCAGCTGAACCACCAGCTGCTGCTGCTGCTACTGCACCAGCAGTAGGTGTTGCAGCTGCCTATCCACCAGCAACAACTGAAGATTGGGCAACACAAGTACAAGAAGAATGGAATAATACACCAGCTGCTCCAACAACTACACAAACCAATTGGGCTAATACAACATCTGATTGGCAGTAACAAATTTTTTTTTTAAAGAAATTTTATTATTCAACGTAATAAAATGAATTAAATTTGGAAATGGTTGGAATTTATATTTTTCTTTTCATTAATCTTTCCTGATCCTAATCCAGGAATCCAGCTTCGAATATTAATCTGCAAATTGACACACCAGGAAAATCGGAGGTGGGTATATGTATTTTTAAATTTTTCCTCAAAAAAAACCCAATGGTAATTCAATGCTTTTATTATAAAATTAAAAAAATGTATAAACAAATTAGTTTAGATAACTTCTACTATAAGTAGGTGGTGTAACATAATTACCAGATTCCGAAATTTGGTGATTATAATCATATTTATCATTCGTGATATATGCTTGTTGTATATCATCAGGTTGTAACCACCAAATTAGGAATAAAACAGAACCACTAACAATACCCAATATAGTAATTGGTAACAAGAAAGTACGGAAGAACTTGTTACGACGTAAAATGTTAAAGAAATATCCAACACCTTGTAATAAACGTAAAATAATCGCCGGTATATAACCAAATATACCTAAATTTCTAAATAATTCAATCATATCATTATCCGGTTGATATGAATTATAATTTGTTAATTCTTCTATACCAAAATTGAATACTTTTCGTACAACGATTGGTATTGCTGCTAAAAGTTTATCAACAATTTTCGATATAATATCAACAAAGATATCATCTTTTATTGATGATTTAGTGGTGGATAAACCATTTGGTTGGTTGAAACTATAGGCGAAATTCTGTAATGCACCATTAACATCATAACCAGCTGCTCGTAGTGAATTGGTTGCTGATCTCAATTGTTGATTACCTAAAAATTTTATTTTATGATAATTGTAAGTGATATTTGATTAATTAACAACTATACTGACCTAATTCATCTTTGATTTTATCAATTCTATTCTGAATATCGTTGAAAATTTGTTTGTGTTCTGCTTTATTATCTTCAGTCTTTGGAATTGGTTGATGATCAGCAATACTGTTATCATCTACTGATCGTTTATTTCGGTAGTTTTGTGTTTGATTATAATTATGAATTGTGTTTCTTAAATCATTTATCTGATATTCTAGATTTGTTATAATCGCTTTATCACTAGGACTGTGCACATATTCGGGTTTATTTAAATTATTAATAGCTGTTTGTAAATCGTCAATTTGATTTCGTAATTCATTCTGATACCGTTGATCAGGATAATTAGTTGGTTTTTCATAATTTTGACTGTAAGCAATTGTTGGAGGTGCATAATTATTTGGTTGATTTTGGTAAAAATTTGGCTGAATTGGTGGTGGTGGTGGTGGTGGATTTGATAAGTGTGATAGTGGTGGCGGTGGTGGTCCATAAAACTGTCGAATATTCCCCGTTTTTCCATCATCCATTACACAGATATATGGAATTAGATTTGGTCCAGGTGTTGGTGTTACAATAGGCATTCGATTAACTATTACCGGTTTTCTTATATCCTGTCCTCTAGTATTTACAGGTCTTGTTATCAATCTATTGAGAACTGTTTGAAATTGTGTTGTATCCTCTTCTTCTTGTTTTGGACGTAAACGATCAATAGCTAATTGTAAATCATGTAATGATTTCACATCAATATCTTGTGATTTTGTTTGTGGTTTAATTAAAATTCGTTCAAGTGTTTTCTCAATATTCGTTGTATCATCATCATTTTGTAGTTTTTTATCGATTTGTTCAATTTCTTTGATTAATTGTTCGTAATGTTTACGTTTTCTTAAACGTTTCTCTAATTCGGTAATTTTTTTATGCATCTCAGTTGTTTCAATATCACTCTCATCATTATCTATATCTGATAATAATTGTTTTAATTCGGAGAAATTATTTGATCTGGTTTGTTCTGTGAAATTATTACCTAAAACACTATCAGAAAAATTACGAATTGTATGATTATCACCTGTAATTTTATTAATTGCTTCTTCTAATTTGAATAATTCGCTACGTTGTTTTAATAATTCTTTTTCTAATACTTCACTTTTTATACGTTCGACCATTAATAATTGTTTAGTTTGATTTAAATTTTTCATAATTTCATTAATTTTATATGTTGTTATTGTAGAATTTTCTACTTTTGTATCATTTGATGATAAGTTATCAAGCATATTTTTCTGATCATTTAAAAGATCAATCAATTTTTCCAATTTTTTCACTTCATTCTTTAATTCATTGATTCGTTCTACTGTCGGTGAACAATTATGATGATGACCGAAATGTTTGCATAATTTCTCGATTTCTTTCGTACCATCAAATGTTGTAGGTGTTTCTCGTTTTCTACGCTGTTTTATTGTTGAATTTCTTGTATTTTCTTCAGTTACGTTTTCAGTTGATGAAGATTCATCCAGAATATCAGCCAATAAATCAAATGCAAATTCATTAACTGTATTACCAATTTGTAAAATATCTTCTTTAATTAATTCTAATTTATTTAAATCTTTCTCTTTATGTTTGATACTAGCACTATCAGATAAATTGATTAAAAAATAACTAAAAATTATATAAAATAGCCACATTTTTTATTTTATTTTTTGTTAAACTAAAGATCGTTCTAATACCTTTACTAATTAATATATGACTGAAAAATTTAATGGAAACGAATTTTTTTCGTTAACTATTTTGCAAACTATTGCGGAAATTCGTATGAATTTGCAAAGTTTCATGTTTACATTATTATTATTAATATGGTTGTTGTTGTTCTAATTGCATTTTGTGTAATATTAATAATTGGGTAATTGTGCTGAAAATTGATAATAATGGTTAAATATGTTTAGTAGAGCAAGCTTGCGTAATCGTTATACAGGATGAGTATGTAAAGGATGTAAACAAGAGATGCTTTAAATTTTTCTTTTTTTAATCGACTCAATAATCGTTGAGATTTAATTAAGAAAACCGTGATAATCGAAAAATTATTTCTAGACGAATTCGCATAAAACTGGATAAGAAAATTGGTGTTTTTTTATTATAAAAAAGTACCAATTTTCATCTGTGTTGTAAAAAACTGGAGTAAAAATAAAATCTATTCACGCTGGAATTAGTAAAATTACGAAAGAAAGTAATAAAAGTGTAATATACTACAAAAAAAATTGCTATTGATCAGCGATTACTGCCAGGCATGATTACGTGTTGATGATTACCACTCTAAAATGTTGAAGGGGGAGGAAAAAAATTACGGTTTTCCACCAGGAAATTTCAATTACAATTACAACAAAAAAAAAGCACCATCATTAGCTTCTAAAAACTGGATGAATGATGCTTAATATACTGATAAAGTTTATCGACAAAATTCAGAAAAGAACCCAAATTTGTAAGAGGATCTTGAAATGAATTGCAATAGTTATTTATATCCTAATTTTAATTTATAATCATGATTACTTAGGTACTTGAAGCAATTGTAATTTAATTTCAGTAATAAAGGTAAATTGAATTGACTAATGTAGAGTTTCCCCA
Source organism: Iselma pallidipennis (assembly GCA_037464855.1). NCBI lineage: Eukaryota > Metazoa > Arthropoda > Insecta > Coleoptera > Meloidae > Iselma > Iselma pallidipennis. Next base: position 563 of record JAZBHA010000378.1, on the reverse strand, counting down.
ACCTTTTTTGCAAAAATATTTGTAACTTACTGCAATTTCTGCGGAAGTGTTGACTCCAATTGTTTTAAGCAAATAATCATGATTATAAATTACAATTAGGATATAAAATTAATTTTTCATTAAAATATAGGAGTGTGATTTTGTGTATAAAAACAAGCTTATGAAATTTCCGTATGAAAAATAAACAATCAACTAACATTTATCTGAAAAAAAGGTCCAAATACTATTGTTGGCAAATATTTTCTACCTGCGAAACAGATGGGGAGAAACTGACGAGTCTTTCTGGGGAATTCCTCTTTCTGTGTGATATAGTATACGACTACCAAGTGGTTACTTGCCATATTGTGTATACCATTGTTAAAAAGCCACAAATTATTCATTACTTAAGTCGAAAATTCTTATTTTTTTCGATGAACTATACTAGTCCAAACCACATTTCGATAGTACTTGTGCAGTTTCTTAGATATTCACTTCCATATATTTTTGGAAAAAATGATGGTTACGCCGATAGAAATAATCATATCTTCGTCGATCCTATATGGATTTCAACAAGGTTTTCACAG
>JAZBHA010000377.1:0-74424 GCA_037464855.1 Iselma pallidipennis | reverse complement strand
TTATTTATTTTCATATTTGCTGTTGCTTCGACAAATAAATATTGTATAACGTGTATAAACATATTTTTTAATTTAAATATACCCACATTATCTCTCTAAATTCAATTTGAGTCGGAAAAAAATCTAAATCCGGCTCTGTTCTGTGACCAACTGTTTAACAACCGCATGTCTCTGGAATGACAGGTACTAATCTCACTCTTTGGGGGTTCTTTGTAGAAAAAGTTTTATTACTTAATGGCTTTCACAAAACTTTGCCATCGACTATACATTATTACAGCATAATAAAATTACAATTTATTATGCTAAGGGGCTGTTCAGACACGGCATGTTAATGATCATTAAGCAAACGAAGAATCACGAGTCGACAGTCGCAACTTATCGCTGTGACATAAGACAGACAAGGATATCAAATACGCTGTGTGGGCGCTAATGATCATTAACATGCGTGTCTGAACAGCCCCTAACCGTCTGATAATTAATTAATCGTTATAATTCACGTACATTCACAAACAGTAAATAGTTACAAATAATACTTAACGTTCCTTGTTTTTCCTTAATTATTATAATTATTATTATTATTATTATTGGAAGACATTAATACCAATAGGCTACTTGGAAGACATTGTTTTCAAAAATTGCATTTATCATCATCAGGCATACGCTTTTTCGTTAACTAGAACTGAAAGTTTATCTTAAGGAAAAAAAGCTAGGAACTTGAAAAACTCTGTTTTCTAGGCGATTCCACGCACTACAACCGGATCGAGTCTTTTTTTTTTAACCCTTGTCGTTTAACTATTAACTTGCGTGGAGTCACTTCTCTAACAATCAGATATAAATAAATTATTCCGAGGCATTCTAAAGAACATCTTCATCTCCGTCTCCGTTTTCGTCATCTCGAATGTTATCTTCACTTGATAACTTTGTTAACCACGGTTTAACCGCGTATATCTATCCTTCTTTCTATCTCTATCCTCTATGCTTATCTACTATTGGCTGAGTTTGTCAAACTGTAAATGGGTGGGGAGAAGACTTGCTCAAAAGACTTGTCAAAAATGTCATTGTCACGATGACGAAGACGAGAACGGAGACGAAGACGTTCTTTAGAATTCCACGGACTGTTTCTGGTTCTAAAAACAGAAATTGAAAGTGTTGCATATACCTAACAATCTTTTTTTTGGCGATTATATTATCTTCAAGATACATCTAAAATAGTAAATACACTTATTTATAATAGATATTTTCAAATTTTTTGTATATGGAAGACATAAATTTAAACGTTTTTTAGTTTTTTGTTGTTGTTCGTATATTTTTATATAATAATACCTATAGGGAGTTAAAGGCAAAAATTTGGAAGACTCGTTGATATTATCCTCCATTTTCTTCTTTTGTCAGTATTTACAAAGAAAAATCTTCAATAAAACTGAATTATTCTTGTATTGAATAATAATTGAACAAACTTTTTTGATTTTATTGCAAAATTCCTTTTTACTAAAAGCGAATTGACCTAGCAGTAATGTTTTTGTAAATGGGTGAATCCCATCCCCATCCATTTGGAGAACATAGTGGCGCCACTGTGGTGACAGGTAGTTTTCGGAAAGTGACGTCATCCCTGTCTGGGGATAAGTGACATGACTCGCTTCCAAACAGACAGGGCTCGCACCCACCCATTAATAATTCAGTTTTATAGATTTTTTTGACCTTAAATTCTCAAAGTTTTTAAAATGGAAGACCAATTGAGAATGCTTTAATTAAAGCATGTCCAGAATCATAAATACCAATAATACAAAACAATACACCTAATGATATAATAAAATAATCGAACATTATACCTCTCGAATCCATGGTGCTACGTTTTAATTTTAAATGAAAATAACATGGCCATATAAAACTTAACATTGTACCAGTAAAACTACCAATGAAACCCATCAATATAGCAAAATGTGGTATAAAACATGCCATTAATATTGTAAAAACAATAATACCAATACGCCATGCTAGACCCCATACTTTTAATTCACCATCTAATGCCCATATGGTTGGAAAAACAGTTTTTGGTCGACCACGAAAAAATACCCGTTCTAATAATTCACATGCAGCATAATATGGTAACGGGTAACTTAATAATGCTTTAACAACTAAACAAATATTAACAAGACCTTTAAAACCGGCTGATGGTAAATTATTGGTGATGACTTGTTGAGTGTCATTTTGAAATGTTAGAAAACATATATAACCGAAACCAGCTTTAAAAATAGCTGCCCATACATGGGACCAATCTAACATCCATTGAAATTTCGATGGGTCCTCCATATTACCTTCTAGTGTTGGTAGGAAGATCTGTGATGTATATGAGAAGACAATAACACCCAAACTGATTGGAAAATTCTCCAAATCTAATTGCCATTTAACTTTACTCCAACCCCAATCACCGATATACAATAGGCAATAACCAACGATAACGGCATTGATGAAAATATGCGACATTGTACACCAGAATGATAACAAACTGACACTTTGCAGCGATTTCAAGAAACCTAAAGTTAACAGAAATGATTATTTTCACTTTAGTTATGATTTTTTGATTGATAATTAGGATGGTAGTGAAACACCGAAGGTTGTATCTTCTAGTTTTTTGGGGCCAACGTTTCGTCACCGTTTGGTAACTTCTTCAGGGCATCAAGTAGTAATAGACTAGTTGCAGCCCTGAAGAAGTTATCACAAAACGTACGAAACGTTGCCCTAAAAAAACTAGAAAATACAACCATCAGTGTTTCCCTGACATCTTAGTAATCAATCAAAAGCAGTTTTTGTCTCACCTAAAGGTATCAGAAAGATTCCAATTAGCATCATCCATGATCTGGTATCAATAGCTCCATCTGGGAAACTGCCTGCCATTAAATCACCACATACCACAACATATAATATACATGTCATTAGTAATTCAATAATTTGTGCAACGTTAACAACTTTAGCTCCATATTTTTTACCGAAACACTCCTTAGCTATCGATACATAAGAATCACGGACACGTATATAACGTCCTGTTTGTACATCGAATTCGTACAGACATTCTACGAGAATTTTCCCAGTGTAACAACAAATATATGCAATACCGATCATTGCGGCAATTGCCCAATAACCACCACGGAGTACAGCAAATGGTAATGAAACAATAAACATCCCCTGAAAAATGAAAAAAGTCGAAAACTTCTAAAAACTAGAAATGCGAAGAATCTCTTACTTGGATCGCATTGGTGACATTCCAAGCTGCTTGGTATTCGTTAATTTTCACATCACTTTTACCTTCGACAAAATCCGAAGCTTCTGAGAAATCAACAGAAGACATCCGGCTCTGTTGCCGTTGATAACCAGCTCCATTGAAACTATCTTCAGCTTCTAGTTGTTTCTCTTGCATACTGATAAATGGGTTTGTTGATTTCATGTTGCTCATTTCATGGTGTTCGTCAACAACACCACCATGGGATGTGTGGTTTTGATTCAATTGGGCAAAATGGACACGTTCCGCATTCTGTGGTGGTTGTTGTTGTTGTTGTGGTTGATGGTATTGTGAACCAGATCGATCTGGTAGCATTTGGCGTATAGTTTGACCAGCCACATTTACAGCAGCTGATATGGGTGGAAATCGAATATTTCCCAGACGATTCATTTTTACAAACTAATGGAAGACTTTCGATTTAACGGCACTATATATTTTTTTGCGATCAATCCTTGGAAGACTTTTATTCCTCTATCACACCGCCAAGATGGATGAGATCAAGTTATTTTTTTAAAAAGGTTTCTAAAGTTTTCCTCCGGAAAAACGAGGAAATTTTGTTAAAAATCAATAGTTAATAGTAGGAAACGTTTTTCTTAGACGAGAAAAAGAGATAATTTCCACTTACCATCAATATTTATGGAATAATACTTAGCTTTCTTGGGAAATTTTAATTTAAACCATGATTGTTGAATAATTTCCGGTTTTTCTTGGATTATTTAATAGGTTTTTCTCTTTTTTTTTCGGAAATAAATTAATCTCTGATGATTTCCATCTTGGCGGCGGTAGACCTTCGGAAAATTGGTACATTTACAGTTTCCCAGAACGGCCGCGCGCATCTGGACCGGATTGAAAACAGTTTTTCAAAATTGTTACCTGAACACTAAAATAATTGGATAAATACAGGAAAATCTCAAGAGAATTCAATGGAAACTCGAAAATAATTAAAAAAGTTAGCGAATATTAAAAAGTATTCTTAATTATTCAAAAATTTGGAAATAAATTGATTTTTTATAAGAGTTGCAGTAGGTTTTGTTTAAATAATTTTCATAAAAATGGCGGGAATTTTCATGGAGACGGTCCTGATTTCAGTATTTTTCAAACTTTTTGCCACGACTGTACCCTGAAAACGATCAATAGATTACTGAAAATCTAGGGAATTTTATGTTACATAAGTCACTAACTTTTTTTATAAATAATTTGGAAATTGATTTGTTTAAAGGCAACTGGCCACAAATTATTAAATAAATCATTAATTTAATACATTTTTATTGGAATTATCGTTAAAAAGAAGCTTTAAAGGGAAGAATTTTTATAATTAATCATGAATCTAGGGAATTTCATTTTGCACTAGATGTCACTCTGACTCCCCATTGTAACCATTGACTTACTTAAAATTCTAGCTTTGCAATTATTACGGTATTTTCTAATGTTTTTCGTTACTTTTCACATTTTTTATTGACATTTGTGTAATTCGTGTTAATTTTATTGATTTTAATACATTGATTATTAGTAATATTGCACTTTTTAGAAATTGTTTGTAATTGTCTAGGTGTTTATGTCAATGGTGTTGACGTTTTGACAGTTCTGCCAAAATTATAGGTGTTTTCGTCCAATTTTCCAATAATTATCAATTTTTCTCGTGATAATGAGCTCAGGTTTTATCACAGAAAGTGAGGCAGCGGAAGCTAGACGTAAACGCCAAGAAGAATGGGAACGTGTCCGTAAACCAGAAGATCCTGTTGGTTAGTCACAAATCCTAACCTCAAACTCACAATTATTTCCTATAAATTCAATAATTTTTATTGTTATTTTGAATTTGTAGAACGTCCAGAGGAGCCCTACGATTCCCGAAGTTTATACGAACGCTTACAAGAACAAAAACAGAAAAGAGACTTAGAATATGAAGAGGCACACAAATTCAGTAAGGATTTTAGGAATTTGCCATTTATGTCTCGAGAATTTTGTTAAAACTTCTATATATTTTTGTAGAAAATATGATAAAAGGTTTGGACGATGATGAGATTCAATTTCTTGATCTAGTTGATCGTACAAAATTGGCAGCTGATCGTCGAAAAGAAATCGAAGATGAATTAGAATTGAACGATTATCGTAATCGTGTAGCAACATTACAAGAGAAACATTTCGAAGAACGTTTACAAGCTGAAATTCATAAAAATCGACCAAAAACACAACAAACAACAATAAATCGTTCATCACAACAGAAACTATTAAAAGGTATTGTTATGAAAAAGAATGAACCAATAATAAAACGTAAATTGATTGATGACGATTCAACATCAAATAGTAGTAACGATCAAATAATTAATGATAATCCTGATACTAGTGATAACAATGAAATGAAACGTATTAAAATCGAGTGTGATAACGATGAGAAACCGATACAAGAGACTAATGAAAATAGTGGAGTGATAATACCATCGACAGGTGGGATGAAATGTGTTGCAATTCTACCTGGTTTGGGTTGTTATAACGATTCATCATCAGAAGATGAGAACAGTTCGGATTCGGATGAAGAAGAGACACGTAATAATACCGATATTTTAGGACGAAAGATTGTGAATAAATGTAAAGAAACATAATTTAACAATTATTAAAGAAACATAGAAGTTTCTATAATCAAATGTAAATAGAATTTGGTGAGAAATAATAACAAATTTCTGACAATTTTTCTTTTCTAAATTTATTCTCAAATTTTCATTCAACAGAAATACAATTCAAATCACAGATATAATAGACAATTATTTATTTAACAATAAAATTTGCAATTTACAACAATTTCTTCAACTCCTGCTTGTATTTCAGGAGTTTTTTTTTGTGAATAAAAAGCGTATTTTGCTTTTCTTCTGATATTTCTTTTCATAAAAAATATTTACACTACTTAGAAATTTGTTTAAATAATTAAATAAAAATCGTCTTTTGATAAGATTATTCTATATATTAATAAATTACAAAATGTTCGATATATTCTATTCTAATCTTTTTTCAATATCTAGACAATAAATAACACCAGAAACAACAACAATTTGTTGTTGTTTTACAAGCTTTAATTGTGCCACAGTCGTCTTAAGTCACTTGACTTAAGGCCGTCTCACCTCCTCGTTGCTTCTTAATCCTTGATTTTGCATGTCTTTTTGTTGCAGTGCAGTGTTGAAAATCTTTTCGGAATCGTCACCATATTATTTTCCTCATTTCCTTATTTAGACGGCACACGTTTTTGTCGTTTTCTGACTCGATTGCAATCTAGTCAATGTGAAATGCAGTTGATTATGTACTGTTGGAACTGATTTCAAACGATGCACATAATTAAGTTGTGTTCCAGATCCGGAACTGTCGGCCCACTGTACATATAAAACATACATTTATAAATAACAAGATTAGATGTATTTCAATTGAATATCTGATTGTATACTAGCGACTGGGTGCATTACAGCGGGAACGCATCAATGTGTCCGTCACGTCTCTTTCACAAGTATTGGTTCCTGTGCGAGTCTATACTCCGAATACGCGACTTTTCTTCTAAGAATCAATGTTTTGTGAAAAAGACGTGACAGTCCCGGTGTAGTGCACGAAAATCGATTCGTATTAAGTATAACTTTTTCGTCAGATAGTCAGTAATCGACTAAAATTAATCTATAGACTCGTCATGTTAATATAATTTAAGTTCTTTTGACGGATTGTTTGAAAATTATTAAGTTGGAATTAATGAGACGCGAAGATATTTATTAACGGTGCGAATATTTCCGGTAGATAATTCAGGGAGAATCGACTGTAAACTCCTGATAAGCTGTACTAATAAATTTCTAAGAAGTTTTAAAATCATCTTATCAAATATTTCATTTTTCCACTTCTAGACATGTCTAGAAGTAGAAAAATCTAAATCTAGCCGTGCTGATAATCAATAGTTATATTGTATATGCAATGGGTATATACAGGATGTCCGGCATCAGAGGGTAGGCGAAAATGATTTTTCCTGACAAAACGACTGACTAGTTTAACGGAAACCGTCCAGATGTCACATATCAATCCTCGAATGTTGGGAAATTGCGTCATTTGTTCCACCAAACGATTCTGGTTTTGAACCATTTGTATCGATAGGGCGCTTATATGTATAGTTGAGCCGTTTTGAATTGAATAATTGGATGTTTCATGCTCATTTACTTTAAGGGTTGGTTACAGCACTTCGACTACCGATAGTGCAGTAAAACTGGCCTTGCTAGAGTATTTGTTTACTGCTGGTCTAGGTCCGTACTTAACTAGAACCAGAATGAAAGCAAACGATGGTTCATCATTCCGGCATATTTTCGGCCCAATAAATAAAGATCGTACGGGTCTGTTTAGCATTTTGAAGAGGTCTGGGACAGCTTTATGACGACCCTCATTACTAGTGTGGTTCTATCAATTCAAATGATTCAAAACCAGAATCGTTTGGTGGAAAAAGTGACGCAATTTCCCACCTATTGGGTGGGGAGTAAACATTTTCCCATTGTGCTACAAATAACTGAATTCCCCTAATTTAAATGTTGTGAATGGTAGTGGTGTCTTGTCAACGATAGTAGGAGAAATCGTCTTATTGGCCATCTCGTTTTAATTCATCCATCACAGAATATCTGTTATTTCTTTTGTTCTCGCGCTCCTCCAGAACACACTTTTATTTTAATATGCCGGTATACACTATTTTCTATTCAAATTTGCTGCCACTAGGCACTGGGCCCAATGGTCATTAAAGCATTAAAAGTTCTTCCTGCCTTGACAATAACATTTTCGGAAATTTCCTTATTCGGTAGTTTCAAGTGAGATTCTCGAACACGTTTTCGTTGCATGTTGATTGAGTCTTATAGCACAAAATCTAGTAACGTCAAAACACAAGTCTTTGAAACGTTATATTTATCTGAAAAACCCTAAAGGGCTGAAATGCGAGCCTTCTTTTTTTACGGTCCAGAAATTTCAATTTTTTGCATCTAATTATAAACGAACTCGTAAATGTTACGCAAAGACACGATCAACACTTAATCAACTGTAATTGATATTGGAAAATATTTCAAGATTTAATTTGGAGAGTTTTCATTTTACCTACATAATTTTATCATAACTCTATTTCGTGGTAATATAATCACAAATTAAAGGATTTTCTAGGAGGAGGGGAAAAAAAGACACCAACAACAAAAGGTCAACTAGAATGAATCGGTGTGTTATTAAGCTGGATTTATGAACAGTTTGTCGGTGGAAAAAGTGTCCAGAAGTTTTTGTTGGGCTTGAAATTTATAGACGTGCAGTGAAAGCTGGATAATGTCCTTTCGGCTTATTTTTTTTTTCATTCGTGTCCCGTTTCACTCATGTTTCAGCTACATTTGTTTTTACCGTTCGGTCCCCCAAAAAGTTTATTTTTAATTGAAATAATTAATGGAATTTAATGAATTGACAATATAAAAGTCACCTGTGGTGGAAATTGCTGCAGGAAGAAATTGAACAAATTTAATGATTCTCCTCAATATTCTTGACTTAATGAAGTTATAAAATACAAAAGCTAAATGTTTACGGTTTATGGATACAATTTAATTTAATTTCCTCTGTTTCTCCTTTATGCTTCCGACCGAATCCGGTGTTCATATAATACAGTAGATACTGTGATGTATTTATTCACCTGGAAAGTTGCAATAAATTATGTAACACTCTTTTTCGTTTTCAACACATAAATAAATAATTGTCGAATTTAGGTATATTTTTTTACACTTAGATTTGTTTTTCACACTTAATTGCTGTGAGTGTGTTTCTTTGATAATTTTTTTCGTCCTTGTTGTTGTTGTTGTTTGAAATTAAAATTTCCCCTCATGAAATTCCAATTTGACAACATCCAACCGTACACAGTGTGTAGCTTTTGAATCAACCCTCCACCACTTGAAAATCACCAGACTGAAACTGGATAAACCACAACCGCTTGTATTTATTATCCATCTTCCACCAAACGCTATCCCCCAACAAACTATATATCTGGGTACACATAGAAGATTGTGTAAAACAAAGTTATCACTTGTAAAGTGTGATATTTAAGACGTACGTACACAAACACAAGAAGAGATTTCTCTCTTATGTTCCACTAAAAATCAAGTGGCGGATATATCGTGTTTCTGCAAAAATCGAAAGGAAGGTAGCCTTTTTTTAGAAAGAGTGACCAATCTCGACGTGTAAATGTGTGCAAAATGACTGGACATTTCGCGAATTGTCTAACTTCGCACATTGCCGGTAACATATAAATATGCACCCTATAGCAGAATTCCATAATCCATTTATAAATTCAAATATTTAAACTGATCCATTATCAGAGGCCTGAGGCATAACAATAACAAGTGGCGTCCTAACGTTTGTTAGTAAATTAGATTTTACGGAGGCTCTAAAAAGAGAAAAAAAACACCCCCAAAATACGGTCCTGACTGTGTAATTCTCTTTGTATTTGGTTGAATTATTCGAAATCAAGTTTTTTAATTCATTCAAGAGCCCCACACTTCTCTCGATGAGAAATTTGATTTTCGCTTTTGATTTTGCGTGCAGATTAACTTAATTATTCTTTTACTTTTTTAATGACACTCATAAATCTTCAGTAAAATAATAATAATAATAATAATATGAAGTATGAGGTATCTCTTTTTTCTGTGAAAATTCATTAAGTTATTCACGTTGTTTGATGTTTTTTTTTCTGCATCAAAACATGCTGCAGGTAGAGAACTAATATATAAAAGTAGATTATAAATGTAGAAGACTTAATAAAGTCATAAAGAAGAAGTTCATGTTATAAAGTGAAATATTATTAAAGTTTAATGTACGTATTTTGTAACATTTAGGTACTTATAATTCGTTAAAGATGACTAGCATGAGACATGAGAAATAATAATATACACAAGTTCTAATGGAGAGTTTTAGTAGAAATTGTGTGGTTGTGAGGGTGGCAGAATTTAAACAAACAACAAACAACAAAAAACAACCACCCTAGAAATGTCTACATTTTCTCTCTTCTCTATTTGTAAAGTTGAAAATTTAAATAGCGTGTGTGTGTTAAAGAAAGATGCTTTGAAATGAAATCATTGATTCTTTTTACAGCATCTGTTAAAAGCGCTTGTTGAAATATATTATATTACAAACTCAACATATTTGAACAGAAAATAATGCCGTTTTCTCTTTTCAAAACATTTTGTGCAATGTGGAAAATTTGTTTTTCCAACTACCAAACATTGGTAGGTAATTCGTTGGCAATTCAGTTGAGTTGAGTTGAGAGTGTTTAGAGTTAATTTACGACGATTTTTCATGCTGTGTATAGCTTGAACAATGTATGTTTTAAAAATGAAATGAAAAAGTGGATTTTTTTATTATTCGTACGAACTCAATAATCCGACCGCACTTCAACATAATTTCATTCGAATTATCGAACGTATACCGTGATTTTATTTGAAGAAAAGCTTCCATTTCAACAGATTTTCAATTCAAATTCGCCAATTTAACAGTGGAACGAAACAGGTAGTACTTAAGGATATATCAGAAAACGGAATACAAATTAAGGACATTCCTGAGTATGTTTTGTATAATTTGGATGTTTTCACTTGCAAAATATTAATTGATATAAAATTAGCTGGGATTATCTTAACCAAATTTGGGGGGTATTACAGAAAATGCAAATAGCTTCCAAGATTTATTCGTTTTTTGTCTCTGATTATACTAAAAATAGTAGATTATTGTTGGAAATTATACATTCTTTATCACTACATAGGAACTGTGCGACACAACAATGTTTGTTCACATAATATATTATTCTGTTTTATTCAACAAAATTTACTGTACACATATCTTTTTTAATAAAGTATACCAGTAATCCAATAGTAAATATTCGATAACAGCTACAGTACGAAATTCGAATGAATAAAACGTTATTATTGTCTTTTATTTGGATTATTTGTTGTTGTTATTATTATTATTTTTATTAATCATCTATTTTCTGTTGCATCAAAAGTAGAGAAACAAAAAAAAATAAAGAGATTTGTTTTTACCTTTTTTTTTCGTTTTTTGGGAATCTATCCACTTGGCCGTCCTAATGTTAGGGAATAACGCCGTAGTAGACCAGCTGAAAAATCTGACAAGTCTAAGAAAACACATTCTGAATTTAGAAAAAACTTATATATGTTTTATTTGTAAAATAAAAAAATGTAAATTGGTGAATAGATGTTTTGAATTTGTGTTTCTCTACTTTTGATTCTACAAAAATGTTTCTTTTTTCATGTTTATTTACCAAAAAAATAACGGTAAAGGAAGAGAGAGCAAAAAGTTGGAGCGATTCGTTGAGAATCACTTCAAACTATGTAAATAAGGACCTTTGATTTTCTAATAACAATCCACTAGGGACCATTGGTGCGGGATATATCTGTTTTATAGATATTGTTATATAAAAAAAAAATAAAAGAAAAACAACAAAAAAACTTCAAACTCACCTGCATATTTTGTCGTCGTCTTGTTGTACATTGTATCTTAAATGACAACATATCTCTGATAGATCGTCGGAATTTTCTCGATAATGCACAATAAATTATTGGATTTAAAGCTGAATTCGTATGACCTAATAATAATAAATAGATTTGTAATTTGGTGTATTGTTTTCTGCCACCGGCATCATCTAGAAGATTTGTGATATGATACGGTAGCCAACAACCAGCGAATACAAATGCTAACAATAGCAGGATGCAAGCAACACGTTTCCGGCTGCGGATCATCTTGTTCCTCTGCGACACAAAAGACAAATATAATTATTAACATTTTTTCAGGATTTTCCATTAAAAAATATAATTTGGACAATTTCATCATTCAAACATATAAGATTAGATACAACAATACTTCAAGAGTAAGCTGTTTTTTGTCGATTTTTTGGGTCGTTTGCCTTCACAAAACAAATCTATCTTGCAGGAAATCCAACTGATAACGTTAGCTTGCTTTCTTTCCATTGTCTAAACGGTTTTCTGTAAATTCCTTTGTTTTTTTGAGTCTTCGAAGTTTTCCTGCTTCTGTCAAGCTTGTCCGCTTTGTTTACTCTTCACTCGTGCTTATTAAATAGTTTATCTTTTGCCTGACAGTTTTACGTTTTACTTTATGTACATAGGTACATACAGTACAGTGTCCTGATTATGATTTGTGTTGCTAATAAACTTATTTCCTCACGCAAAACGTATCATATCTTTTTTTGTGTTTTAAATTATTCAAAATCCATCATCTTCTTTACAATTTTCCTGTGTAATTTGCGTGTTTGTCCTCGATAATTTATTACTCTTGCTTTTATATTATTATATTATTTCTGTCTTGTGCAAACTAATTTAATTTTATTCGAATCATCAGAGTAAATACCGCTGCTTTAGTTATTTATTTGGGTAGAGAATTTGACCGAAAAACGTAAACCATTTCTGCCCAAAAATAATATAATAATAATTACAACAGTTATTGATCTTATGTCGTATTTGTCACAAATTATTAGTCTAATCATGCATTTCGGTCGATCTTGTGGGTTGACGACGGGAATAATACAGTCCGGTTTTTTCCCCCAAATTGATATTGAAATTGTTTCAGTTTTTCGAATCAATCACTATTCTATACCACACTCGAGTGATTTTTCTTGTATATACATTAGAACTCCTGTCCAGGTATCCCAGCAGTCTTAGTGTAGCCATGCACGCAAAAGATACTATCTGCCAGATATATCTTGCATTACGAGCTCCAGACATAACAAACTAGCCGAGAATTTTAAATTCATTGAAAGATGAGATCGACAGATGTATCTTACAGATTCGTCGCCAGACACATAAAGATTTCTTGACCCCACTTATCGAGCGGCCGCTGCGTGTGCGACGAAACGTGGATCTGTCGATTTGCAAGTCGAGCGATGTATCTGCAGATATCTTTGCGTGAATGGCTACACTTGACTGCTTAATGTATGCCTTTTTCTTGTATATACAGTAGATCTCCCGTCAGGTATCCCAGCAGTCTTAGTGTAGCCATGCAGGCAAAGTTATCTGCCAGATCAGAATCTGGAGATATATCTTGTACTACTAGCTATAGACATAACAAACTAGCCGAGAATTTTCAACTCATTGAAAGATGAGATCGGCAGATGCATCTCACAGATTCGTCGCTAGACACATAAAGATTTCTTGAAACGTGAATCTGCCAGTTTGCAAGTCGGGCGATGTATCTGCAGATATCTTTGCGTGAATGGCTACGCTTGACTGCTTAACGTATGCCTCCTCTTGACTAACAAATCAATCGATGCATTTAAAAGCCTCTCTACTGCATTCTAATGGTTTCCATACGTTTTTACAGCTTTTTCAATATTCTCGGTCACTAATGACAGGCTGATTTGTTAATAACGGGGATTAAGAGAGCTCTACTGTATATTAATGAAATCGTTAAGTATATATCAAATAGAAAAAAAAAATATTTCTTTTCAAAAGTATTCATACACACATGTACGTATACACAAAGGGAAAAATACTTTTAAAATGTCTAAATAGGGATCACACTCAAAATCCCAACTTGTCAGTAACAGAGATGAACTGTAGCGAAAGGCGAGAAAGATTACAATATCCGATTTACTTTCGACGGCTATTACGACAAGATGAGTTCGTCTGAATGGTTCTAATACAAATATTGGAGTGTACAGAAAAGAAAAAAAAATATATGAAAGGAAATAAAGAGTAAATTGGTATTTTCCATCAAGAAATATTATATTAGAGGAAAAAAAAACATATATTTTTTTTTGAATTAAATTCAATTATTATTTTATGGAAATTGTATGGAAATATTGAGAAAATGTCAATACTTACTTGTTGTGTACAAGCCATTCCTTCGTTTACATTATCAAAGGGCGGTACAACTGAACACAATGTTCGGCTCATCATCGAATAAGCAAACAACATTATCAAACCTGGAAAATTGCAGAGAAAACGAAAAATTACAGGGCTTATTTTTACTACTAACAATAAAATAAAGTCAGGGGAAAGGTTCTTTTATGTATGTGCGTATAAGGAATGAAGCTAACTAAGGGCTTTTTCTATCCGATCCTAATTATTGTTAGATGCATCCGTACAAACGACAAATCAAGAATAAAGACGTATATTTCTTATTAGTTTATTTTCGGGAGTATTTTGACGGTTTTCCGAATTTTTCCAATAATTATACTCATAAAATGATTTTTGTTTTTTTTTTTAATTTCCAGTAAACAACCTCCTCTTTTGCTTCAATAAAATTACCCTTTAAATAATACTTTTTTTTACAAAATTAAAGTAGCACTGCAAATAAATAGAATGTAGGAGTACTTAATACTCCGATATTTTATAATCGGATTGTTGAATATCCTGACAAACAAATAAATTCCTGTAGGAATACTAAAAAACAGGACATTTAAATTAGTAGGGGACTAATTATAGACATCAAACATTGTGGATCTTTGACAGTAGACAACTATTATTATTATTTTTCAGAACAATAGAGAATTTCTCTAACAAGTACAAAGTGCTATCGACAATCTTTGATCTACTCTATAGCGACTCTATAATTTATAACAATTCCTAATTGAATTTTAACAACAAGATAGATGAGCCTAAAAAAATGAGGCGTCCATTAATAATATTCGCTTGTAAATGGATCTAAAAATATCTATCCATAAATAGCCTACAGCTATACTTTAACCGAATGGACATCGGAACGTTCAATTTCACTCTTTTTTTTTTGGTGTGTACTTTTTTCTCAACAAACAAAAATATTGTTAATTTACTCAAGAAAGTCACTAGTTATTCTGGAAAGTTGATGTGTATTTAACACGTATTGAATTGTTGATTGTACACGTGTTAAGTTTCAAGGTGATACGTGCTTTGCTACTTTTTTTAAAAAGAATATATAAAAAGCCCTAGAAAGATCGGAAATCGTTATGGTTTTCCCTCGCGTCGTCTTTTTTTTATGTGATTTCGTACTAAAATACTCCCAGTAGATAAAGGGCAGTAACAATAATCGTCTGTATTTATTGTATCGAGTTTCGGCAATATTTTCGAGTGTAGCATATGTTCCACTTATCTCAATGTTGATTAATATCAATTCGATATACTTGACTTTGCGTTAATCAGTTTATTTGCAAATCTATTGAAAATTAAGTAAATTCGACAAATAGAATTATCGTTTTGTTAAATATTGACCGAACTATTGTTGTTTCAAGATTTGTAACCAGTTTTATTGCTTTGTAAAGTTTATTTGAAATACAGCAACAGGTCAATGATTTATGGTGACCAACTTACTAACCAAACGTAAAGATTACTCTTTAGAAACTGTAAGTTTTGGAAAATACCTGTCGCCCGGCGCCTCCACCATTTTCGCACGCGCTTATATTTACTGTGAAATCTCTAATTTTATCGGGGTTTTTGCTTGTAACTACTCAGTAAATTACTTACTAATCCACTTACTGTGTGTATCTAATCACCTATTGATAAACCAATTAAATCTAAAGTACTGATTCGCATTTCGCTTAGCAATTAAATTAAGTAATAATTATCATGCGTCAATTGAATTTCGATGGTATTTTCATTAAATGGTCCCCAAAATAATTGAAAATCATGTCATGTTTACCATCTCCACGTGCACTAGATTTCGTTATCCTTTCTAAAACCCCGTCAAAGTTGTCAACTTTGAACTTAATTATTCTCTTCTCTCCAACAAATAATAAACTTCAAATGTACTGTTGTCGTATTTAACCGACCGACCATCGACCACAACAATTTTGGGGACAAACAAAAACAAAACATCAATTTTCGACTTACCTGGGATGACGAAGAGACAAACAAACCAAGCAATACCCATAATATGACGCATATTTATCGATGATGATGTATAGAAATTGTTCCAGTTCTCTTTACACATATACTCATCTAAACTGATATTGAACGATATATATGGAATTTCTGGTATCCGTTCATTGGTCTGGACGATAAGTATCGGTGAAAATAGTAGAAATGATGCTATCCAAAGGGCCAAAATGACAATGATTGTTGTACGTTTATCGAAACAACGATAGAAGAAACCGAATGGACGTGTTATAGCTAGATAACGATCGATTGCCATTGCTGTTATTGTAAAAATACTGGATGCAACTGAAACACCTAAAAGGATGGACAAAAGTTAATTTGAAATTAATTAAAACTTCCGTTTTCTCCAGTTCTGATTGTTAAAACAATGGCAAAAATTTGTTGAATTCATACTGAAACTTCTAAATATTAAATTTGTCTCCACCATTTTCGTGTCGACTTTTTTTTTGCCAGGAAACTTAATTGCACGAAGCTCAAATTAAAATTTCAACTGCTGCAAATCTATTGAGAATGAAAAGAAAGTCAACAAGAAAATGCGTAAAAAAAGCTGTAAAACTTTTCGTAATGTGACCAATATAAGAACACGTAATGAAATATAAAGGAATTTATTTTATACTAAAATGTTTTATAGACGTATTCAGTCATTTTCCTTTAGCCTCAAGTATCTATATTCAGTGTCTGTAACAGATCAATAAAAAACAAAAAAAAAAATCGTTTAACTTCAGTCAATTGAACGCAATGTAGGTTCTTTATGTAGTTTTTCCTTGCCATTACATTTTAATAGAAAATACAATTCTTATTACAGACATCTGTTTTCGTTGACACATTTGACTTTCTTTTCTACACGATTTCATTCGAAAATCACTACCAAAAAACGTTATCACAATTGTGCTTTAACGCTCTTCTTCAGATTACGGGGATAGGAAAAATCAAATAATTCAGTTTGAAACTCAAAAATTTACTATAAACCGGGGGCGTCTCTTAATATTTCCAAGAAAATTCGTTAATAAACAATAGAATCTTGCTACAATCAATATGGAAACAATTGCCAGATTTACTGATCGAAAACTATGTATATGTATTCGAATGCTTTCAACTGGCATCGTTTGCATACATTTGCATATAATCGGATCAGTTATCAAGTCGGATTGAAATTCAAATAGAAATTACTCATGTGAAATCGAGTTCTTATTAAAGATAAAATTGTGGAAATTTATTTATCGAGCTCCATATAACGCGTGAAATAGTTGTATTTCTGCGTAAATACGTAAATGATAGATTCGTTATATCGGATTTAGATTTAGAATAATAAATCCATTTATCACTGACCGTCTTTAGTGCGGTTTTCAAAATAGGATTCATCCGATAAAAACTCGTTATTCCAACAACGAGAAAATCATTATTCTAAACGATAAACGATTATTCTTAATAAGTGGAAATTTCAGAATAATTATTAATAATATATTTATTATTATTATTATTATTATTATTACGACTTACATTGCAGATATGTTGTAATTTTGCAGGCGTATGGACCAAAATTATAAATAGCTGAATAGGCTCTCCATGCAGCATTCGGCATACAGATAATTGTGACAAGCAGATCGGCCACTGATAGATTGACAAGGAAATAATTCGTTACACTGAAACAAATCGTTATTGATAAAAATAATATATATTGATGTAATAAAAAAAATAATCTAAATGGATTATGAAGAATGTGTATAGCACAGTTCGTAGTGTTTCTTTTTCCATAAATTTCTCCTCAAAAAAACATGGCAGTTTTATTACATTCCTAATCATATTATATTATAATATAATACATAATGATTGATGGTAATACTTGGCGGTGATTGTCTGCCACCCGTTCCTTCTTATAATACATATAAGTTATTATATGTGTACGTATGTATGTTTATATAAATAAATCGATAATTCTAGTTTAGAATGGAAATGGAAATGGAAAATATAAATTTGTATATCAATCTTGAATGAAATCAGATAAAAGCTATCGAGATTGTACTGTATATTGTATCTAAATTACATCCCTGTCACACGAGCAGAATACAACTCAATTTAACTCAGTTCGCAATTACCTTGGTTCTCAATTTGCCGTGTGACAGCACCATAGAGAAACTAAAAAATCTTAGGTTTAGTTTCTATATGGACATTGTGGACAGCACACAATATTCAGGCCTCTATTTAGCTAAATTGTGTCAACTGCGCCTGCGCGGCATCTAAAAGCATGGCTGCCATCAGCTGTTTGTTCAAGAAACACACAACCATACAACACATGACAATCTACGCCTTGCGCGTGCGTTAATTGTAATTGTGAAACGCCCGTGAGACAGGGTAGAGTTCACCAATATTTCAATTTGTCTTGACCTTGTCCCTAAATTGAATTGTGTTCTGCTCGTATAACTGGGATCTTAGACTGAAATTTGACTATTGGGATTGAATACAAGCAAAACAAAAAGTCGAAAGTTATACATGGTTTTATAAGATTTTCTGTATTTTGTAAGACATAATTTTAATTAATAATAATCGTAAAGAAAGAATTCGTATGAAAATAAAATAATGAATATAAAAGCTGGGATAAACTTATTGTTGGTTTTCATTTAAATTGAAATATCTCTCTGTTTCGTTTTGAATTTAATTGAAAAACTTTTGAAGTTGATCTAATACCTGAAATTACAAGTACTTTATGTTTTGTTTTTATAAAATACATATACCACAAGTCCTGTTTTATATACTTGTATATTTACATTTCACTTAAAATTTAAGGGTGCTCTTAAATCTGTCGAAATTCCCCCCAAAAGATTATACCTACTTTCGTTTATCTTTCTTTTCGTTAAATCAACTTCACCAGTTTCGTGTTGCTTTAATTAGAAATTTTTTCCTTATTGATTTCTTTTGGTTGGATATAATTATCATAGATATATTTTCAATATTACTTTATTGCATTTGACCATGTTTTGTTCAGAAAACTACTTATTAAAAAAGGATCAAAGACGAAAAGGGAATGTAAGCATATTATATATTACTTTCAAAGTTGCCATTTTAAGCAACAAAAGCTGAAAATCAAATAAAGAACAATAGAAGCTGGCAGGTACGTTTACTTATAATTCCAGCCTACCAAATATACCTGGAAACTTTTCCTTTAATCCTAGTTGGTAGGGGTTTTTTAGTTGTTTGTAAGCGACTCGACGCATCAGAGCGGCACCGAATCCACAGGACCATTTCCTAATTTCCGAGTGAAAACTCCCGTAAGAATCAACAGCGTGACTGTGCCGCTTTGATGCGTGCAAACGTTAACTAGTTATTTACTATGTAGCTCATTCATTTTAAACTTTTCGATGGTATTTAAAACTTCTGTCGCGTACTTTTTTCCTGCCCTCAAAACAACTTTTTCTATACATATTGCTCCTTATATTAGTCGCAACCCTTTTAATTTAAATTAACATTTCTGCTTCAATGGCGTTTATTGTTCAAATATTTCCCTTTACCAGAACGTTAGAATTTTCACAACACAATACAAGATTTCTGACACTTTGTTTTGTAATTCGCTTAAAGTTGGTAAAAGTTGGCTAATTAATCCAAGCGGAAGAATAAAACGACAATCGGAACCTTATTAAATGCTTTATTTCCTATTTTAGCAGGACCAGTTTCGAACTAACGCACCCATCATCAGCTGATGGACGCCCGGTCAGTTACCGAATTGGTTAAAATATTTTATTATTAGAGATTCATTTCTAGACCAATTGCAATTCCAATCATTATTATTAACGGAAAAGTCTTGATTTCACTGTTCCCTAAATCAAATTCAAAGAAATTTAATAATGAGAGAGGAAAAAAAGGCACGCACTTCTGTTGGAGCTGTGTTCGTAGTAATGACATAAGTTCGGATGGAAATTTATACTTAACGCAAAACTTGCGTAGAATCAGAATTGAAAGTTTTACATCAAAGCCCATTAATAATACTCAAATGTGTACGACATTGATTGAGAGCCATTCAAATTGTGGAACTTGGAAGAAACGACGTCGATCTTTGCCTAAATTATTTCAGCTAACAACAAAAAAGAGAATTCCATCTGTCTTACACTTTTCACTGATATCAAAACATAAATCAAAGTCATTTTCAGACGACAGCCAATTATCAGTTCCAGGAAAAGATTAAGTTTAATCAGATAGAATCCTACTTCACAGTACAAGTTAATTTTAAACAAAAAAAAACAGGGAGGGTTGTATATAACAACACTAAATCTGATATATACAGGATTCTAGTCTCTATAAAAAGTGGTAATTTATTTCGGAGACGCCTATTCTACAATTACGCTTGTATGTGGCATACACACATGAACATATTATTTACAGAATATACGATAGACACATTTTTATTGTGGCATTTTTTTTTATGAAAAAGTTTTATACTTTATCGTATGAGTAACAACAATAAAAGCATGTCAGTTTTTCTTTGCTAGACCATTTTCCAGGAAGATTTATTAGTGATTTTTCATAGGGGGATGAACATGCGTCCTTTACGCTTTATTTGTTCAATGCAAAAACATGATAAGGAGGCTGTAAGTAAATGGACAAAGTTCCAGACTTTATTCACTAGAATTTCATGTTTATTTGTAGAATTTACGTGAATTTTCCAGACAAATATGCTGAAATTTACAACCTAATGAGTCCGTAGTTTCTGCTCTGTTTTCTGTAAAAGTGAAACTACAGCACTTTCTTTTGCCAAAGGGAATATAATGCAAAAGCCACAGAATCTGATAAACCCTGGGTGAATTATTACTAGATATTTCTGCTGAACTAAGGTTGATATCATAAATCCTGCCGCATATTAATCTTAACATACAAATTAGACAATATTTAAATTTTGTTAAAGCTTGATAATTTCTTTCAATGTTACTTAGCAAACTTAATCAGTAACCATAATTTTCATTTTTAATTTACAATGCAAAACAGGTGATAAAACAGAACTTACATCATATTAAGTAAAGTTGGTGGTGTTTTTTTTTTCTACAAAAATGAGCAGAAAAAAAGCTGTGAAAATACTGGAAAAATTTACAAATTTGTTTGGCAAATAGAGCGGAAAACCGGAGAATAATGATGGAATTTTATCATCGTTATTAAGGACAAAAATTTAATTGCTTCTTTTTGAATATTTGTTTACACATAAACAAGAAAATGTTGTGTAGATTGGAATTAGGTGTTTTCTGGTTGGCGTTTCACTCATGGGAAAACCATTACCAATTTATATTAAGATCTAATGTATTCAGAATGAATTTATATTGCTTAATCTTCAACAACATTGATTGTTTCAATTACAATTTCAATTTCAATTTCAATGAAAATTGAACGTTTCACATCACATGAATTTCCACCTTCTCCTCCTTGATTTTTTTTGCCATTTTTGTAATAAAGACGAATAATTTCAGAATTTAATTTAAAAGAGGATGGTTTTTTTCTTCTTAATTATGGTAAGTTTTACTCTAAATTCATGGGAAATAAATTGTTAGAGAGAGGTGTGCGAATCCCTGAAGTTTATATGGCTTTAGTAAATCGTCCTAAGAATTTCATCTACTGAATGCCTATGCTTAAAACTGGTGTTAATTAACAAATAACTCAAATTTATATGTAATCCTTTCCGATTACAGTTGTTTTGTTATTCGTTTTCGAATTGTTTTAACGATTCCTGATGTAATAGGGAATATTTGATTAAAGAGATTGTAAAAAAAAGTTGGTCTGAGTTTATATGTTCCATTAAGCTGCCCTTGTAAGTGGATAGCTATAAAAGTCATCACATAGTTCAAAAAGAGAGCGCAACCAAATTAAAATTGTTGAAATCAATAGAGTGTTGTCTTGAGAGCACGAGAGCAAAAGAAATGACAGATATTGGCAGTCTCCGATACATGAATCTAAGCGAGATAACAGCACGCCGAATTTCTTTTCTTAAGGGCAGCGCAATCCCATTTTTATCTGTCAGTTGCTTTTATTAACTTTTGAGTCCATTTTTCGGCGAAAAAAATTCCCAAACCACTCTACGAGAAGACGTAGATTCTAAATATGAAAACCCTTTTTCGATGAATATTACTGTCTCTGAGATCTGAGCGTGACATACAAAACGAAACTATACCTATATGAAAATGAAACATTGTGGAGTTTTTTGTACCCAGAGCAATTTTTTCTTGTTGTAATTATTTGTTCGCGTATTATCAATCAATTTTCAGTGGCGTAAAGTTAATATTTGTCTTGCTCTTAACAATAAATTCCCTGTAGAGATGTTTTTCTTTTAGCTTTTTCTTGTCGGAAAGCTTGTTGGAAATAATCTCCGTGTTTGTATCTCTTTTATAACTGCAAAGCGATAAAGTAGGTCTCTCAGGTGACCTTCTATCTAACTCAA
Source organism: Iselma pallidipennis (assembly GCA_037464855.1). Taxonomy (NCBI): domain Eukaryota; kingdom Metazoa; phylum Arthropoda; class Insecta; order Coleoptera; family Meloidae; genus Iselma; species Iselma pallidipennis. The sequence goes on along the minus strand of JAZBHA010000377.1, from coordinate 51,839 downwards.
ATAGCTTGTCTAGAAGCCCTAATATGTCACTGGAGAACTCCATAACAAAATAGCAATTATCGGGCATCACCATTGACATCTCATGGATAGTCTAGTCCTGTAGTCTAGTCTAGTACCATGAAAATAAAAAGAAACAAATGTTCAATCAAATACAGTGATCTTAAGATGTCAATGTACTCAACTCTAGGATTGAAATCATCTATTCTTTGAACCAGACAGTTATCGGAATCATGCAGGAAAATGGAAATTTCAACACCTTTTTTTTAATGTTGTCAATACTTTGATCGTTGTAGATTCTCAGTAAAAAAATTTGTGTTTGAATGGAACGAATTTTGCCAAACATCTAACTAATATAGAGGAATTTCAGGAATTGTTCAGCTTCAGCTTTTTTTCTTCTCCCGTGTGCTTTGCCACGATTTGCCGACAAAGTTCTAGGGAATTTTGGGAGTTTGCAGAATTTCACTTCGGAAAAATCTTGCAGTTTCAAAACAAAAAAAAAGCATGAAAAAACATGGGAGAATTCGATTTTTCATAGACTAAAATTGACTTTGTCGTTGTTATTTTTTTTTCATTCTCTAATATAAACCGAATACGTTGTTAGACAAATTACTCCAAAAATACATTAACTACTGTAATTTAAGTGTATGTGGTACTTTTTTTTGTTAAGTATGTTGTATTAGACATATGATGAATAAAAAAAGAGTCTTGAAAGTTTCTCCATTTAGTAAAATATTTGTCATCAAACTCCTTACTAATTCACGAATAAATCAAAAATAACTCTGAGTTGTCTTATACGATTTTAAGTTGAATTAAAATTAAATAGATTTTCATCAGTCTACTTATAAGTCTGCTATTTATAATCAAACAAGAAACGTCTACAGTTTATTTGATTCTTTGAAGATAGGATGCCGTCAGAAATGAACGCCTCTCTTGTTGCATAAATTGCAACAAATTGGATCGTAGCAGAAGCTGCATCATTTGGATGCAATTGAGAGAACAATATTCAAAAGGTTAATTTCCTATTCATTTCTGTATTGAAAAGAAAACCATAATAATTAGGATCGATAATCACTCGTCGCCTACAGTGATTTTTATGAGATTTACACCGCCAACTTTACGACTATCGAGAATGATGATGAAGATATGTGGTGACGTTTTTTATAACTCTATTATTTTTACTAAAAACGTTTTTCTAGTATCCCTATATACTTATATATGTTTTTATCGGAAAGAAATTCAATAGAAAAATACTTACTTTCTCATATATTGATCTTTGATGACAACCAATATAACTAAAATATTGGCTACAAGAGCTGCCGCAAAAACAGGCACATACAATCCAATCACATCATATTTCTTATCTTTAAAAGCTTCATAAATTCCTTGAGTTATATTGTGAATTATATCGGAATTGTTCATCTTTCCTCTCTTTTGTAGTGTTACGTTTTCTTGTCTTTTTTTTTCTGTATTTTTGGCGAGGACAATTCTGTTGTCGCTTTTCAAATGGTGTTTAGAGAATGGTGATCATTCAATCTGTAACACAATACAAAATGATTACATATCCATATCGTGTAAGCAAAAAAACACACACATATAATACAAAAAAAAATTCAATATTAAACTCACATTTGAGAAATAGTAACAAAAGGAAAGCTTTTGTATGTTTTTTCTTCCTTTTGATGCGCGATCTTATTAAATCGTGTGGAAGTAAAATTATTATTAAGTTATTTAAGAGTTTTGGTACAAGGAACTAAGAGCTTTCAGCTTTAGTCTACATTAACAATTAAGTTGCCTGAAAGGAACACTTCTTGCTATAATAAGTCGTGTCTTGGAACCGAGAAGAGAGTCATATTTGCCAACAGACATATTTCAAGAACAAAAAAAAACAGCTACTTATTCATGAACTTATGGTATAAATAATTCAATCTTAATATAAAACAATACTACCCCTCTTATTATCATTTGACTTTTGGTAATGAAGTTTTTTTATCTGTCAAGCACCCAATGGTTTTTCTACTTGCGGCAATTAATTTATAGATTTCAGGGGTGGCTAAACTTTTAGACGTTGGAAGCTACTTACCTAGTGAAAATATCTCAGCGGGCTACTATAGATTCGATCGAAAATTGTGGAATATTTTCGAGACTTTTAAATGTTTAAAAGGCAATAAATATAACCAAAAAAAAGAAAATTTATTATTCATAACTCGGTTTGCAGGCGACTTTTAGGTGTCTTGCGGTCGACGTCTTGGCCACCCCTGTACTATACAATACTTTATATGGGCTTATAAACACAATTGTGCGGTGTGCGGTGTAGCGCACAGTGCACAGTGTCCGCCCTTTGGTAATCCCTTACAGTTGATTGACTCAATAAAAGTCTACCAAGAAAATTTACCAAGTCTCAGTTATTTTAAACAAAAACAGTATTTTTATATCAATAGAACAATATATTTGTTTCCTCTTTTAGATAAATCTCTTCACGTGGCATAAGATTGTTGAATTTCTGAATAACTGAATCAAATATCGTTTGTATTATTCTTCGCCTTTCTGGAACTTCTGAAATTTATTCATCCTGTTACACAAGCAAACACCTCAAACATTGTCCAGTAATGTGTTAACTAACGGTTCGCTTTAAACACCCCTTTCATTTAAAGTAGGGATGTTGATATTTTATTGTACAACAACCAAAGTAATTTACAGGATAAAATCAATTAAGCACATGTTAAAATTAAATAATTGGGTATTTTTTTTTTTCAAATCGCAGATGGTTTTTAACGATTTTGTGTGCTCTGGATTTTCCCGAATGTACAGTCGTGAACAAAATTATCAGCCACCCACCCAAGTGTTGGAGTTGTGGGTCCGTCTGTTGAGAAGATATGTTGAAATGGGATTTCACGTTGTATTTTATTTCAGCAAAATAAGGGCCCATGTCACACATCAAGGGCCAGTATGGCATGTTCTGACGTCAAGGGGTGAACTTCTGGAATGGATTCCACAACCTGCAGATCTCAACCCCACCGATGTGCTACTAGAACACGAATTAGAGAAGATGCTGATGGAAGAATGGGAACAAATATCACCCTCTACATGAAAGGCATGAAAGCCATTTTGTGCCCCCAAAGGAGGACCAACAAAATATTAAATTGCGTTGTTAAACTCGTCAATACAGGCGTCTATAACACTCTTATCAATAATTTCTTTTCCAGTCTAACAAACAAAAAAAAAAAAACTTTTAGAGGTGCCTAATAATTTTGTCCACGACTATAGGTTGTAATAATTCTGAAAACCCAATACCCAGCTGTTTCGTGTAAAATTGAATTTATACGAGAACATGAAAATCTGAACTAAACGATCTTTTATCTAAGCTTTTTGTTCATTTTCCATTGATTATCGGTATATGTATATGTATAGGTAAATATAAATTGATTAATTCCAACTCAAAACTAACAAAACTTATCCAATTAAACTTTAATAATAAACATTCGATAATTGCCGTACACACAGGTGTACACAACCTGTTCACTGGAACAGGATAATTGAAAAATTGTTGAATTATTCAAGGATCTCAATAACGGAAAACAAAACTTGGGTATTAATTGAAAAATATCATAGACGGTTTCTAGAGATTTAAATACATTTAATACATTGATTTTCATGTTTTAGAATACTTCAACATGTTTTACAGTTCAATAACAGACGATTTTTTTTGTTGAATTTTGTTTCCTAACAACAGACAGCTTTTCAATTTTCCGTTCGCTTAAATTATACGATCTAGCAAAATGAATGTTTCAAATGCGACAGGAAAAAAAAAGACCTACATCAAACATTGTACGTTTGTGTTATTTGAAGATTATCATTTTTATGGCTCATTTATTAATAGGACCAGTTATGTTTATTAATTTCTTATCTCCAATAAATAATATTGTTGTAAAATTAATATTTAAACTTGTTTTTACTGGCGACTGTCAATGACGGTCTCTTACCACATTCTTTACCTCATTTTTGATTAAGCTACTTGATGAATTTTAAAATATTATCATTATTATTATTATTAAATGTTTGTTAATAAATGGAGTTTTCCGTTGAAGAAACTCATTTCTATTAGAAGGAAAACAGTAAAAAATTACATTATTTTTCTGTATGGCTTTGTGTCTGGTAGACTGCAGTTAAAACTGGTAGAGACTATCAATAGGAACAGGCAATTATATGAAAACGTATAATAGCTTATCGATTAATCAATCAATTAATCAATTTAAAGGGAGGACGATTAATTGCAGTCTTTCATTTCTGACAACAATACCTATTAAATATGAAATTGCATAATTTGATGTTACGTCGTGTCCTTCACAGTTCCCCAAATTATCCTTTGTCGTTCGTATTAACATCAATTTTCTCATTTTCTTTATTTTCTTCTTCGATGCTTTTATTTGTATTAGTAGTGTACTGTGTATTTGTATCTGAAATTGTTACAGGAAAATTATATTCAGGCAGTTAATTTTCAAATGTTTTGTCGAGTAAAAATTTTCCCGTTCAGTAGAAAATTGGTTTTAAAAACAATACAATTTTCTAAATTACAAAATTATGAGACATAAACAAATGAAGGACTACAGAGATGTAGGTAATTAATTGTAAAAGTTGGGCGCCTAAACGGTTTTAGTAAAAGGGTATCACTGAGAAACAGAATCATTATATTCCGTTTTAAATCGTAAATTTAGAAAATATGGAATAAGAAAAAAAGTGGTCAAGTGCGAGTCGGACCAGCGCACTTAGGTTCCGTACCATCGTACCAGTTATTTTATACAGATTCAGTCAACCCCTAATTCGGCGTCCCCATTTGTCCCAACCAAAAACTGGCGCTAAGCCGAGGGTGGCAGTGAATTGAACAGATGTACTATTACTATATGGGCCACAGTTTTGGGCTACAGTTTTGCGCCGAATCGGGGGTTGGCTGTCCAGCTTATAAAGTGCCTTTTCAAGAATTATTCACGAAATTTTGGAACACTATAGTTTTCTTGTAATCATCTAGGTATATTAGGTATTGATTGTTTTTTCAATAGATTTGATCTTGTGGTGTCGGAAATAAAATTTCACTTGAAAAAAAAAATTCAAAAATTATATTTGAAATCTACATAACAAAACCTTTTCAACGATGTATCACTTGCCATATAAACGCACGAGTGAACTAAATAGGTTCCGTTATCACGTCTTTGAGGTGCGTAACCAAAAAAACGATGCGGTAGGTTTGTTTGATATATTTCCCTGAAGGCCAATTAATAAAATTTTAATTAATATCAATATTAACATAACTTGGATAGAAACTGGCGAAAAGTTAAGAAAAAAAAACGCACAACAAAATAGTGCTGCTGATGCAAAATGGAAAACTAATTGGATACATATTGGACAGTTTCCATTATTTGTCAAATATGTCATGATTTTATGAACCCAATTATAATGGACTCGCTTATAATGGAAAGTCGCTTATGATGGACGGAATACCAGGTCCCGATTGAACTGTCGTGTATTGTTATGTGTGTAAACCAATTTCGGATAAGATGAACATCCGGTTATAATGAGCCCCCGTGAAGTTCATTATAAGCGGGTTCCACTGTATTTCAAGGAATTCGTACAAAAACATAGAAAAAGACAATCAGTTTATTAGTGAATAATCTGGGTGGAATGTAGAAAACAAACAATTGCCCAAAAAAAATTGTGCAATCATTTAAATATACATAAATCCAGACAACTATAAATAAATCTACTCGTTGTTTATATTTTATTTATTTGTTATAAGTATTAAATTAATCTAGGCGAAAATGAAGAGTTGAATGTTTTTTTTGATACAGTAGAACCCCTTTCGGGCAAAAACCATGTATACAAGGATAATCAGTTGGATTCAAACGCAACTCTACATCTTTACCTTTATCTTCATCTTCTCACTCTTTATGGATATCCATAAGGGAATTTCAATTCAAGCGTCTTCACTCTTTAAGGATTTACTTGCTCCGCCCAGCAAGCTTAGCGGGACATTAAAATCATATATCTATCCTTGTTCCTATCGCAAGTTTATACCCCTGTCCTTTACTATGTAAACTTATCTACTATTGGCCGAGTTTGTCAGCTGTAAATGAGTGGGGAGAAGCTGAAGATGAAGATTAAGATGTGGATTTGGTTTGAATTGATTTTAACTGCCAAGCAACTCCTTAAGGATAAAGATAAAGATATAGAGTTGCGTTTGAATCCAACTGAATATTCTCTTATTTCCACTACTTCTGCTTGAAGCACCTCCTTTCGCATTTTTTCTAAAGACACAGCAAAGTATGGCTACAGTGAATAACTATGAAGAACTCTATGGGTAATATTAACGTTACTACGCGACCGTTGCGTCACTTTATGCCCACTTTAACGTTGTAAACTCACATTCTCAGAACATAGCTCCACCAGAATGTTCACATGTACTGGACGTAGACTGGGATTTTACAACTTCACGTAGCTTTACAATTCATTATGAAACCGGCCCCTATCCATTAAATCGGTACCAATCAGTATCCATGGGGGTTCCACTGTATTTTAATTTTTTTTTTTGGGTCGTTGAAAATACGCACATATTTTGTAAACAATCGATTCCACTTCTAATATATTCATTTCTAAATTTATCGCTTCCAACAAACATCTGCTTTTAAATTTGCCCATCCAGAATATTAAACATAAGTACAGATAAAAGAGACAATCATGTACCACCTACAATATATTATAGGTAGATCCCGATTTTGTTCAATTTCGTAAATTCCAATTTAGAGAATTACCGAAATACGACATTTGATTTTTGAATCTTGAATAATGGCAGGGGGAACTTTTTTCCAGATAATCGCGTTCAAACATCGTACACGTTAATTTATTTCGGTGAAAATCAGCATTTCCTAGATAGGATCAAGTATAATAATTAAATTATATTGGATTAACAAGATTTTTTGTAATTGTTACTTTATAATAAGTAAAGTATTAAATTGAGCAAGTTACACTGGCTCCCCCATACAAAACTTCATTTTCTTATCCAAATAAGTTTTCTTACTTTATCTTTAGAAACAATCCAGTTTCTTGTATTCTCATTTTATTTTTTGACATCTCTCATATACTGACGCCCCCAAACCATCGGCTTGACTCGCTTACTGTATTACGCCGGACGCCGGACGCCGGCTTTGATAAAAACGGTCGAACCACGTGAAACTGAAAGCTTGCTATTGAAATGTATTGTTCTAAAATTCTGGATTAATGAATAACAATGAATAAAATAAATGAGTTATTTTGTATAAAATATAGGAGTATTTTTTTATTAGAAAGTTGTCTCTTTGTCAACGAAACAGAATAAAATAGTAGAGAATAATTATATTTCATTGTATTCTCTTTTGTTGTACAATGGATCATCAATCCATTGATGGTACATGGAAAAACTGAAAGAAATGTTTTTATGTACCATTGTGGACAAAGGCGGCGCACAGCGGTGTGCACGGATTAGCTTGCTTTACTTTTTTCTGATATGTGTGTACCATTATGTGAACATATCTAGTTAATAGAGAATTACTGGTCGAAAACAGGATTAAGATACCAAGACCTACTTTCCACAGAACAACAACACAACTTCGCCGATTTTATTGGGAAATTATGTGATTAAATAGAATTACTTCTAAATACGACCGAAAAAAAGGAGACGACTATTTAGTGGCATTTGTCTACAACTTGGTCATTTCCATTACAGACAATGGTACTTCATTAAATGACAATACCGAGAATATGCCCGTTCGGCTATCCTGCTACACTCTACATATATTTTAATTGCACAAGTCAATTTGTATAGTAATTTCCATCGGAAAAATGGCACGTGTCGCCTGTTTTGCATTTTATAATAAAATTTCCTCTCTTTTTATTGAAAAAATTTCGAAGAACTAACTCGGAAAATTCAATTATATTGGAATAAGAAAATTAATTCCCATACATATTCAGCTATTCTTCAAACATTAAAGTCTTCAGGGAATTCCATAGAACTGCTTTTCTCCGGCTGGAAAATTCTCCACGTGGATATGGTGTTTTCTTTACCGTCTTTTCTCCCATCTCTTTGAAACTAAGAAACTAAACATCCGCTTTGATGAAAAATATTTCCTTATGTATTCCAGACAGGGATATTAGACTGAAATGTATTTTCAGCTTTGTTTCTCAATATGTCACGTCAATGTTAAATGACAAGTGTTGATGTTCAGCAGTTGAGCAACATATCAACAATAGCGGTATATAGTTAATGAGATTCTAAATGAAAATTTATGGAAAAATATGCGTACATTCTGGAAAACGAAAGAAATGCAATTCGATAACTTTTAACACAAGTTTTTTTCGACTTTTCATGCCGCACCTGTACGTTGTGGGGCCTCTTATCAAATAAGTGATAAAATTATTATATTTTCAAAAGAATCTTTGGAAAAATCATTTTCAACAGTTTGAATTAAAAAATATTATTGTTTTGTTGAGTTTCTGATCTTGATTGAATATTATTAAAACAAATTTACCATTTGTTTATTATTTTTAAGCCGGATATAAGAAAAAATATTTCCACAAAAACAAAATGTAATACTAATAATAATAATACTAAGATTTTCTTGTATTTCCTTCCGTAACTTATGCCTCCCCAATTTCAACAAACAAGTAAATCTCCATAGACAATGATACCGACTTTAACAAGATTAAGAAAATAAGAATTAATTTTTACCTGAGCTATCAGTTCATTTTCCAGGGTACGTCTAACAAAATTAAAAGTTACACACTTTCTTGTCTCCAAAAACCACAGATTTTAATTGTCGCAACAATTCTATAGTTATTTTATTTTTGGCAAACAGGAAGTTTTTGTTTATAGGTTTCTTAACTTTGTCTGACTTAATTTTAGAAAATTCTCAACACCCACTCAAATTTAAAATAGATATAATTAACACAAATATCTATATTTATTGTGGTATTAAACATTTTTTTTGGGTTGAAGAAAGTTTGAGGTTTTTTTCAAAATTCGCAATTTTCGACATCGAATCAATTCGCGAAGACTGGAAAGACTTGCACCATCGCGCCAAGTCCGTGCGAAACAACGACGACGACGACCACCGCGACGATAACAACGACAATTTCCACATCCAGCAGTTCTGAAGTTCGCTTTCCATGCGCTGTGTTCGTCTGCCGTCACCGCTACAGCATTTTCCACGCCACCCTTACGAAGACGCTGCTGTTGATGATGACGACTACCTATACTAATGAATTGGTCGGTTTTTCCTCCGTTTTTTTTCAGAAAACTTGCCCGATGTTATTGATAAAACTGTCAAACTTGACTTATGTTGTTAATTAGATGGAACAGTAGCTAGAAAATTCTGAAAAATTAACAACAAAGGTTAACTTTCTTGATGAAAAGTAGCGGATTGGTGTGTTCCTAATTGTTTAAATTTATATTACGAACAAAAAACGCGGATTTACTTGAGGAATTCTCGTTTATATCGAATATTTACTGAGTAAATTTTGAGGATAAATGGAGACATTTTCAATATTTGTAAGATTTCATCTGCTACTTTTGGTTTTTGTTAAATTTTCGTCTGTTTAACTTGTATTCTCTTTTATTTCCATAACGTTTCTGAACTGTAGGTACCTATATAATTCAACTAAGGTTTCTGCATTAGAACACGTTTCCTTTGGATATTTTTCCGGCAAAAAACCGGAAGGAAAAAAAAAGTTATTTATCAATTTTGCGTTTATTCACCTCACACCTTCATTATTAGATCCTTTTATAGTCTGGCAAACAGGTGGGTTTCAACAAAATAACTTGTTATTATTCAATGTTCAAAAGACCATCAACAGATGTAGTCCATTAACACTCGACTATTTGATATAGTAGTTCTTCCTATAGAACAGTTCCGGGATATTTCCGGTGTCTCGTCATTATTTCTGTACAGGCTGTCCTATCAAAGAGGGTATTCGCCGGATATCTTCGTTATTTATAGAAGGGAATGCAACAGGAGTTTGAGCAACCAAAACAACAATTGAGCATGAAATCAAATGATTTTTTTGCTCTGTCTTTTGTTGAGCAGTTAAGTGTGTCGCACAAAGAAACCAACCACAATACTAGTAGAATTAGAACCGAAATATTTAACATCGGTAAACAGGACTGGGAAGCTTTGAAGGGATATCTATATTACTTTACAATTATTTGTTTACTTATTATATTTCTAGTTTTAGAATTCCTATAAAACTTCAATAACGGTCCTGTAAAAGTTTAACAGTCTACGAGAAATAAGTGATTTATAATATAGAATAGAATAAATGAGTAGTTCCTACTGGGTGGTATACCGGCTTAATGTGGTGGTTAAAAGTCATTAGGGGTCATATAATGTTGGGATTTTGGCAAAGTTAACATCTATATGCAATTAACCTCACAAACTCCAAATGTGGTCCCCACTGGCTAAAAAGGCCGAAATTGATAGTAAATTGATACGTCTCCATAGTAGCCACCCAACCATTCGCCCCGACCAAATTGTGCTTAGATGTTATTATTTAACTACCCCAACCCCTTTTAAATAATGGAGATATCCAGTGAAGGTCCTCTTAGGTGTGATACCCTGTATATGTTTCTTTCTTTATATATAAAGAATGATATCAATAGAAATTTCCGGATAAGAGGATCAATTTTTTCTAGCTTCTAATTGAATAACATCTTTTCAAGAATAGATAAATGTTTATCTGATGATCTGTTGAAAAAAATGCGCTGGAAATTCTGATTTTTAATAATAACAATTGAGATATATTATAATGTTCAAATTCTCACCAAACACGTGCCAAATATAAATTGTTGCATCCTATGAAATTGATGAAATAAATCACTGTATAGGTATAGGTAACATATTGAAATTCAGCAATGATCAATACCCGAGAAAATTTCATCAAATTCAAACGGGGAGTAAAACAAAAAACTTTACTCAAAACAATTGTTAGCTTTTCCTGTTTACCACAACTTCTGATCGTTAATCTGAAAGGCGGCTCAATAAATCTCTCAAATGTACATTTAATTCGGTTATTTTTTTTTTTTTGGTTCTCTCCACCAAGATTCAGGCCAGTTTATTATTTTGTAGGTGGAGATTAAACAAAAAAAAAATGTATGATTCACCAGAATTGTTAACTTTTCTTATAAAAATTATTCTAGAAATATCCTATTCAATAAACAAAATCTCAATGTATAAGCTTTATACAATGCAGATCGTCATAAGAGAAATATTTATGGCCATTATAAGAGAATTTACGAGAAATTTTCACGCGCTTGGCTAACACTCCTTTTGATTATTTATCCTTGAATCTTAGGAAGAAAAAAAAATGTTACCAGAAATATCTACATTGGAGGTTGTATTTTCATTTTTTGTGTTTTTTTTTTGTTTCACCTACCTGCAAATTACAGCACAAACTTTATCTCAGGTAGTCGACTGCAAATAACAGCTGTTATCATTCTAGTTGTTGGAGTTTAATTGAATTGACTCGCTCCAGATATGGAGAAAAATCACGACTAGATAAATTGCCAAATTGATATGATATATGAGTTTTGCACAAGGAGAAAACCACCCTTATTTCGAGATTAACTAAGGTAAATTGAAACTGAATCATGCCAATTTGTATTCAAAATTAAACAACACTTCGATGTTTTAATACTACAAAGTTGAATTTAGCTTGGTTCTGGTGAATTTAGATAATCCAAGACTTGGAGTTTAAATTTGGCAATTACAGGAGATCTGTTGGTTACACCAAGCCCACACATTACATCAAGTAAACGTAAAATACGCAGTAAGTGACAAAAACTGTCGTTATTTTATTACAATAAACAAACAAACATTACAAATTCAAAAATTGACTAATTAACCGGTTTCGGTTGCTATACAACCATCCTCAGATGATACATGCATAATATACAAATGTGACTACTTGTCTGAGGATGGTTGTGTAATAGTCGAAACCGGTCACAAGAATTTTCAACAAGATCTGAACTATAAAAGAGTGATTATTTGTTTTTAAAACATAGTGTTTATTTGGAAACCGTCAATATTTACCAACAAACTACAATATCTCCAATATATTAATATAACAAAGTTATATAATAATTCATACTTGACTTGAAGTCTGGTAAAGGTGAAACAAACGTATTGACCTTATTTTGAACATTCTTCACGTACCTATATCCCTTTGAGTGGTTTATTTTTTTTGCTTCTTATTGCTTCTATTGTCTGTTTGTGCTTTTAGTTCGATATTTGCCAGTAGTTAATATCAATTTATTTGCCATATATGCACAAACTGGTCTAGAGTTAAAATAAAACCATTGGCTATTGTTAACAATAGAATCCAGTATTCCTAATTAGAGTTGTGTGAAAGGCCCCTACTTGTGTACTATTGTGTCGACACACTCATTTGACACGGTTAATACTAGCTTCCTTTAGATAAGCTGTGAAAGGAAACTATTCCTCTGGACTAGAGTTGGTTTGCCTCTGACAACGTTAATTGTGTTACATTACTACAGTCGTTGGATACGAATTGATTACTGGAAAATAGGACTAATTAAATCATCAAATAAATAGATAGTAAATTTTGGAGATGACTCTACCAATTTAGAGTGAAACGGTGAAATTTCGAAATATTAGGCGGGTAGTATGGAGCTTCGAAATAGTTGAGAAACCACTGTACCAGTTTATTGCAAAAAAAAAATGTATTAGTTGATTAATTAATATAATTAAATTAGAAATTATTAATGGATTTTAAAACTAATTACTATTCGATTAAATTGAATACTCGTACGTCTTTTATTTTATTTTTTTTTGTTTCCATCACTATTGTTGTCAAGTAATTTCATAAAGAACCTACAATGACACGTCGGCTCCTGAAATTCCAATTTTTCCCTCTCTTCCATTCTAGTCTTTCTCTTGAATTTTCCGAAGAAAGAGAAAGAGAGAGAGAGAGAGAGAGAGAGAGAGAGAGAGAGAGAGAGAGAGAACGAGGAATCGAACAATTAATCGAATTTTAATTTTCAAGCATCAACAGCCACTGCAAAGTATGAACATTCATAATAGAAAATGTTCTGGTTTTCCCTCTAGTTTGTAGTGAATTCGTGAAATTTCAAGTCTCTCTTCCTAAGATGAAAGGAGAATTCAAAAGTTAATTGGTAGCCGAAGATTGAAAGATTTTTCCTTTGAATGATTCTAGTTGGTAGTTGGTAGTTTTTTCTAGCAATTTTTTTTCTGTGCGACGAGAAAACTACGACGAAATTCCCATCACACAAGACAGATTGCAACGTAAACATAATAAAAGTCAGAATTAATATGCATGTATTTACGATCGTAATATTTACACAAGACACTCATCAACGTTTTTTTTTTCTTCTGAATGTTGTTAAATATTTACGTAATAGCCGACATGGGAATATTGGATGATATCTATCTCAGTTTACTTTTATTTAATTATTTAACACAAACTATTATTAATAAATGATAATTTATAATAAATATTTCAACCTGTTGCTTCATTTTACGTATATTTTGAAGAAAACATCAAATTTGTTTCATGATCAGTAGTGTTTCGTACAGAGGTTGCAAAAGATGCACACGAAATCATCGAGTCTACTGTAGGACAAGTCATCGTCAACGAAGACTATTTAATGGTATTCTGTAAGCAAGTCCTCGCCAAGTCTTCGTGGACGGTCTTCCCTCTACCTCCTTACAAAACTCGACTGAGCAGACACTGCAATGCTTGAAGCTTACTTATACTTTGGTCCTTTGGGGCGAAGCAACACAAAAGAACAATCCTGGTTGATGTTCAACACCGACCATCAGCAAGCAAAGATGATAATGATGGTGACGACGACTTTGTTAATGAATCCCACTATATGTGAATAATTCGTCATATTCTTAGTCTTTGTAGCTGATGGACTAAAGGAGTTCTACTATCATTCAACCAGGGTGCCGCATGTATTGAAAAGGGGTGCTGCGAGCGAGCTCTGTAAAATAAATGCAAATGAGTTTTGGTTATGCTCACGCACAATATAATATAATATACCCTCAAATTAACATACCTCGTCGTAGGGTGCCGTCGTCTGAAAAAGGTTCAGAACCACTGATATAGACTGGGTACTCACAACTGCCCTCCTATTTCTATGAAACCTCGTATGTCGTATTTCCAGTAGGTGGGGGGAATAGTCAAGGTCCCGTAGATGAGAGTAGCGTTGAGGCATGTTTTCTCATCTTCGTATCTTAAACAGCTGTGAACGTCTGCAAATGACATGTGTGCCGTCTCTCTCTCTTATCATATGGGGCGTTCACAAGTCGTAGATATAGTGTCTGATATTTATATGCACGCGTACGAATACAAGCAATACGAGGCATCATGTGAGTACCCTTAGAGTTTCTCTCCAGTGTCGCTTTAAATATCATTGGAATACATATATGTAGATACCTATAGCTTGATATTTTCCATTTTCTTGAAATCATTCCACTGTTGACCTGAAGACATTTCTAACATATACCAGTTTCAAATTTCATTAGAACTGAAAAGGGAATACACCAGATACGAGCAAAGAAACATAAATTTATCTGGCAATATCCCGATGTTAAAGGATGATCTTCAAGATGAATAAAATTCAATTTTAGACGAGAAAATATATTCGTTTCTCTACATTTTTCTACGTTGATAAAATTGTTTTATTTGTTTCTTCTTTTATGTGACACAGGACCGTCAACAAGGAGTCAACTAGAGCTAGCCGAATTACCTGTGGGAATTTCTAAACTACCCGTACAGGACTGCAGCTAGGGGGTAGTATTCATACATGCAATGAAACGAAATGCAATTAAACGAAACATTTAAATGTTACTCGTAGAAGATAGCTTGAGGAACAGCCCTGCACTTATAAGGAAATTTTTTCTCTCTTGGTTATGCAAGCTACTGGAAGCTACTCCAAATCTTCTTAGGGCTAGCCCTATAGGATTGTTCCGGCTACGGCCCTGACGTCATTGTTAGATATGTATCTATAGAAATGTACCTTTATCCTTTGTGTCAAGGTGATACTTAACAGGAAAACTTCAAATTAATTTGAAAAAGAGTAACATTGCTACGATCAAAGATTCGGCACTTGGATAACTTTATTAATTGTTTTCGGAGATGGAAGGAGAGGCTTAGAAAAGTTCATGGATGTTTTTGAACGATCCTCCGAAAAGTTTCTTATGAACCGAAAATCACTTATTAATATTTAATCAAGTTTCGAATTTTTTAATTGCTTTCATTTTATTAAAACGTTCAAAAGATTTAATATAATTTACAAAATTCCGAAATATATACAGTAGGACCCGACTAAATTGCAAACGAATTTAGTATAAACTTGTGCTACACTTATGAGGTGTTTGTATTAATTCCGAGCTCTGTCACACTGCAAGAAGAGGAGAAAAATAATAGGGCACATGCTGCTTGGCTGTTCAGACGGGTTCTACTGTAGTATGATAAATAAATTATAAGACGATCACAGTTGATTAGGAACTTATCGTTTGAGAAGGTAACTGAAAGCCTATAAAATCATAAATGCCACACGACGCTTTGAGGATTGAAATAATATTATTTTTACGTGAAAATGGGTAATTGTCGTCGATTTAGAAAGCAGTCGTATTCGAGAATCAAGTAACTAAAAATAAAATTGTTCTTGATATTTTCAATCTTTTTTTTGTTATAATATCCTAATTCTATATTGACTTATTCCCTGAAATTTCCTGTTTATTTTCCATTATAATTAGATTATTTATTATTTTAATTTCCAATATTTTATAAATCTGTCTATTTATAGCCGGTGAGATCGAGCTTTTTCCCCTTAAACCTCTATTTTTCTTCTTTAGTTAAATAAAATTCGTATTGACGCTTTTCGGTTTCTGATAAAAAAAGCTCCTTTGAGCTGAGCCAAAGCTATTATAAAATATATTTTTCTGGATTCATTCAACTAGTATGTTGTACCGAAAAATTCGTTTGCAATCAAACATTTAACGACAACGGCCGAAATCGTATCAAATATTTCTCACCTGAGGGTATTCTTTTTTTTTGGTCTTCATTTCATTCACTCTTTGTTCCTTGCCCACAGTCTGCATTGTTTCTAGTATGTTTGCTTTTATATTTTTAATTTGTTTTCTGAACGCTTTTAGTCATATTTGTAGCTTTTCTATCCTATTGTTGAAGCTTTCAGATTCCCTTCTACATTACAATACTGAAAAATGTACAAATATTTATTTTTCAAAATTACTAAAATGTTTTTTTTTTTTTTTAATACAACAAGAATGGAAATTTCTAACTTAAAATTGAATTGTAAGGTCTTTGGAAAGAAAGAAATATTGCTTCAATTATTTGAGAATGTTGACAATATAAACTGTTTTTTGGCAAACATGAGCTACGTACATATATAAATGTGA
The DNA here is from genome assembly GCA_037464855.1 of Iselma pallidipennis. NCBI lineage: Eukaryota > Metazoa > Arthropoda > Insecta > Coleoptera > Meloidae > Iselma > Iselma pallidipennis. Next base: position 35,355 of record JAZBHA010000377.1, on the reverse strand, counting down.
ATAAGAAAAACCGTTTTTTCCTAAGAAAAATAAACATTCCGATATTTGTAATGACATTTTATAGATTTTTTATTGCACAGTTCTTCAATTCCATTGTCAGCACAAGAGATGTACAAATTAATACAGTAGAACCCCTCTAATTCGTCACGAATCCGCCATAAGCGAATCCTATTAGCGCAAACAAATCCAAAACAGGTAAGTTGTTTGAAAGTTAGACACTAATTGTAAAGCTGCCTTCGGTTAATGCAAAACGGTTTTGGGTACACGAGGTCACGTGACATAGGAGTGAATAGAGTCAAATGGGAAATAGCGAACGTGTTGGTGCTTATGGTGTTTCTAAACAAGAAACCCACCAATCATTATCATTACAAACCAGTACGATTTAAACTCTGGCAGCACGTGTTCCATCATATGGGAGCATATCACTGCGCATGCCCGCCCGGTGTGCACCGCTTCGCGACCTAGAACGTTAGGAGTGAACTCTATTCGTACTTTTTTTTCTTTGCCGAATAGAATGGAGTTAACACTTTTCGCTCCCGAAGCAATAACCGAATGGTTTGGAGTGCACGAGAGCGAATAGCGTGAATAGATTGGAATAACCGAAGGCAGCTTAAGTAGCCACTATTGTTAAAAAGTTACAAAATTGCACCTAAAAATGAAGTAGAAATAACATAAAATTTTTGTTCCGATACTGACGGATAATATGAGTTCTACTGTATTAATAATTGTTATTTATTTTATTAATAATTCTTTTTAATTCAATTTAATCAGTTTGAAAGAGAATAATAATCCGGAATATAGAAAATAAGTCTGACTTCAATTAGAAGGGATGAAAGAAGCAGGAAGGAAGTTCAATCATATAAATGACAGCAACATTAAAAAAGCATTACCTATCTTGTAGAATAAAGAAACATCAATGCATTGTAAAGGAATCTTGCACAACAGCATCAGTTCCTGTGGTTTTTTTTTTGGTTGGCAGACAGGTGCCGTTAGCTCGAATTGCCGATATTTAGGATGCCGATATTTCGAAAGTCCACTGTATTCAAGCACGAAATTACCCTTTCCATTAAGACGACTAAACGATAATCGTTACCAGACTGCTCACAATCAAAGACCTTAAATCCTATACAGAATTCTATATACAGTAGAACTATGTTATAACGGCGTTCACGAGACCTAAAAAATAGTGACGTTATATTTGAGTGTTGTTGTATTTAGACTCTCGTGTGATGCAAGGCTCATTTCAAACCAAGCAAATCTGAATCAATCCGAATCTCTATCCTTTACACTACGTCAATCCGAATCAATCTACCTGCAACCAGTCAAATTCGTCAAACAGCTCTGGATTGATTCAGATTCGCTCGGTTTGAGATGAGTCTAAATGTATAACCTAACTTTTGCCAGATTTCTTTCAAAAAGGAGACAATAGGAGAGCTTCGTCCATATTTTCTACTACTTTATTTGTCGAGAGGAACAGAGAAAGGTATAGAATTTGAGGGAAAATCTCTTGGTGGAAATGCACCCTGATGTCCTTAAGCCACCGTTTACATTTCCAACGAATGATTTGTTGCATTCGAGACAGGAAATTTGATTTTATCAAAGATGACAAGGGTTCGAAAACCATCGATATCGTATAAATTTATATATTGAACACTTTCAAATTAAAATAAAAAAGAATTATTAGTTGTATGCGAAAATAAAGAAGAAATTTTGATATTCTCGAACTTGTTTGTAATATTGAAGGATGGCAGCCTCTCGCCTTCGATTGGTATCCCTTTTTTTCCTTTAATAAAACCGATTAAAAATCACTTCACGTTTACCGTATAGATCCTTATTGAAAACTCCAAAGTTTAATCTATCGGGTCGTTATTAAATTTGTTAAATATCTATGTTGTCCCTTGTAATTTACACGTCTACGATTGATAGGTCATAAAAATAACTATCTATATAGGATGAGAATTTCTATCATCTGTTGTACAAACTTATGATTAATGGTACTGATTGTACAGATTATGTGTACGAAATAAACACACCACACAACTAGTGAATAGATAAATTCAGCACATACGGTAAATATAATCAAGAAAATTATGAAAGAAATTGTTGAAGTTTGTATTGAAGCAAAATAGTAATCTTAGAAATTTCTATTTACTTTCTTTACAGAACCGATATTTTGAAATTAAATCAAATAAATCGAGGACAAACCTATATATTTATAAGGTCATATCATTGATTAGATGTTGTGTTGGCAAATGAAGATGTCGAACAGACGAACATCGGAGAACTGATTTTTATTTATTAGCCGATTTTCCTCAATTTTCATGTTATAAATTCAATATAGCTGGTGATATTTTTAGATAATTTTCTACTTCATAAAAATACATTTATGTTTTCCAGTCATTAATATTGAAGGAATAATGATGTGTATGTTATCAAATTACTAGAAATGTAATCAAGTTCATCAGAGTGGATTGTTTTACAGGAATCACTCTTCACTGGAGAACAAAATCAACTTATACTAATCATTAAAATCCTAAAATATAAAAATTAACTAAATATATCGGCACCCCGTTTCTTATCTTCAATTAGTTGAAGAATTTCTTGGCTTAACGATCGTGGGAGTTGTATGTGGAATTCGTTCACAATCTGTACATACCACTGGCTATTCCGGACTTTTCTGTTATTTCCCGATTCTATTATAGTATTCCACCTAACTGCGAGTTCATGGTTTTACATACCGTGACAGATAAAGTTGCAATAACCAATAAGAAGCTAAGACCCCTGTCAGACGAGCAGAACACAATTCAATTTAGCGACAAGGTCAAGACAAATTGAAATATTGGTGAACTCTACCCTGGCAGACGGGCGTTTCACAATTACAATTAACGCACGCGCAAGGCGTAGAAATGTCGTAGATTGTCATGTGTATGTTTTGTATGTGTCTTCAACAAACAGCTGATGGCAGTCATGCTTTTAGATGCCGTGCATGCGTAGTTGACACAATTTAGCTAAATAGAGTTCTGAAGAGCCAATTTACTAAATAAATTTCGCCGCTCATTAATTGAATATTGTGTGCTGTCAGACGGCAAATTGAGAACCAAGGTAAATGCGAACTTGGTTAAATTGAATTGTATTATGTCCGTCTGACAGGGGTCTAATAATGATTACGCGCGTAATAATTCTTGTTGCCTTTAACGCTCCCTGTTGTGAGGTCCAATATTCGATAATAACCAAATCAGATGCCACAAATTCGGAGGAATTCTAATCGGACGAGTGGAATTGGTGACCCCTCATTGGTTGTCATTGAATTTTGTACGACACGACAGGAAGCGTTGAACTCTGCCTTAGATAACTGGCCTTATGAGCTCCAAAAAGTTACATTTTTCCTGCTACTCATTACATTAGAAACCCGCATTTTTAAGAAACTGTAAAACAATTTTATTACCACACCAGGAACTTATTTACTTCTGTATAGTCGAATTTTATTCTATACATAAAATTTGACTATTTTACTGTTGGTTTTAGGAAAAATAAATAAATAAACATATAGATGCAGAACCGGACTGACTTACTTTGGCCACGGGGAAAATTTATATGAAAAGAAGACAACCGTGACACCTACACACTATAGAAAAAGATTTCTATATAATTCCTGTCATAATTTATGCTGGTATTTCTTGTAATATTAGATATTTGTTAGAGCTAATATACATCAATTTTCACGCTTTTAAATTGCAAATTCTAACACGATATCCTCATCAATTTCAGTTAATTTAGTAACTTCAATATTTCTCCCTTGTTAAAATTTCAAGCTGTTGAAAATCTCATTAATTTTAGTCTTTGTAATATACATACATCGATTACAACTCTTCACCTTTTGAACTCTTCCAGCTTAATGAATACAAAGAAAAGTATTTAGATGTAGTAATCATTTTAAGATTAGTGAAATTTAATAAATTGCACACAATACATCTTTATCCACAACAATATGCGTACACAGGGCCGAACTGGCCTACCTTGGCCCCGGAGGAATTTAAAGGGAGAGAAGGCATCTTTTCAGCTGATGTTAAAAAAAATACCTCAAAAGGTTATCGATGGCCACCAAAACGCTATTTGGCCCCCAAAAACCCATTGGCCCCGGGGTGAATCTCCCCATATCCCCCTGTCCAGTCCGGCCCTGTGCCTACAATATTTTCAAACATGTTTCATAGTTTAATCAAGAGTATGATTATAGATTTTTGATCAAAAGTTTCCGACAAAATACAAATGCGTATCAGTATTTATTAAGGAGCGTTCACACTTGTGGTCGGATATCTGGAAACACTATCAGGTTCATGTGGCTTCAGTGTTGCAAAACTTATGCATTTTTTGTCGTGCAGTCTAGATACACACATAGTTTCATCTACATTATACTTAAAGACTATGCTAAATCGGTTATTCCAACGATATATATTGCTAGAAACGTCTGTTCGCTCCTTTATATTGATGTACTCAATATTTCATTTTATCATAAAATATGATAGGTCAGGTAATTGATTTATTAGTTATATATTTCTTCCTGTACTATATTAAAGTTAATTATGTTGTGAACTGTTTAATTTTAGCGCTGATAAAGGAACATGGTAAATAATTGTCGAGTTTGCCTTCAGTTTCTTAAAGGAAATTGATTTTATTCGATACTACCGGTTTCATGAGTAGAGGTATATATGTACGAGCTGTGCTCTAGGCAGATGCCTTCGCTCCGGGCGCTACAAAACTTTTAGACATTCCACTTTATTCTATGTCCCGTTCCACTATTTTCAAAGTACGCTTATAATGATATGAAAATTCACTATTGTCACATATCATAAAATGTTGTCAAGTATATAGTAGTCGAGAAATACGTATTCAAGAAACTATTTTATTGCTAGTTTAGTTCGTGACATATTTTCTACTTTACTATCCTGATTCTGACATGTTCTCATATTTACCGCTAGCTCTATCCTACAGGACTATATCATAAATATGCATTATTCTGATACTTGTCATTTCCTCTCTGTTTCTCTTATTGTTATTATTATTATTATTATTATTAGATTTCGTTGCGTTCAAGATAAAGAAAACAGATTGATTTATGTTGTGAAAAAATAGAATTCAGCATTGAATTTCATTCTGTAAAATTCTACTACATATGAGATATAAAAGTACGAGAAAAAATATTACTTCGATCTAACGTTAGGAAAGTTGAGTTCATACTTTATTGGACGTATTGAATTGATTTACAATAATCTCAACGATTCCAAATAACGATCTGGAAAATATATCAATTTTATTATCGTTTGCTTTATTTGACAGTGATATATAAGATCTTATTGATTAAAAAATAATGATAAGATGCAGTGGCGTAACTAGACCCCCAGCCCGGTCGACCTGATGTCACAGGAACCCAAAGAAAACTAAAATTTGTAGTTACGCCACTGGTAAAATTTCGCAAAACTCATTCTAAAAGAAATTATGTTAAAATCGACAATAGAGCGTCGATTATCCACAATAATCCGATTGTAAATTTTTCCTGATTTTTCCGCGAAATATAGAAATTTTTCCTGGCGCATCCACCATTTCGCACCAATATTTCAATAGGTACTATATTTAAGAAACTACAAATACTACTACCGGGCTGCGATTTTGACTTATCAGAACACTGTAAAGTGCAATTAGATACATCAAGAATTGACCACGATATCAAATTTTTGCAGTGGCGGGTCGTCAAAATTTGTAGAGGTGAGGCCGTAGCAATAAAAATAAAACAAATCAAACTGCACGTAAATCGCGCGCTGCCTTCTACCACGTTTCCTTCACTTGGTATAGTGAAACCATCGAAATAGTGGTTTTAGCCTACTGCCTTTTGGGTTGTGAAGCTTAAGGCACTATATTCATAAGTGAATATTAAATTAGAAAGTAAATATTCGGCTTTCTTAACAAATTCTAATTTAAAGTATCACGCTTGCGCTGGCAGAAAATTAGCCGTCTCTGTATGGATTGTGCGGTTTGGGGCGGGCTGCAATTAATGCAGCTTCAGCACAGTATAATAAAGGGACAGTAGGTTGACTTGGAAGAACTCTTATCCCTCGTGTCTAGTGGAGCGCAGGGAATTGCGCAGTATACAAAAATGAATGAACGATAAAGGGGGAGACATCAGCGTATCTCGTCATCTCACTTCTTACTATTCGTAATTTCCAGTGCCAACCAGTGGTTACTTCTCGTCCTCTACTCCTTGTATTGCCTTTATCAACTCACAGGGGATTGCGCAAGTTCAATCTGGTACCAACAACATCAAAGAAGCCGACAGAGAGTTGGAGTTTATTATACTGTGGCTCCAGTGTTGGGTATACTAGCCAGTACTGATACTAGCCCTAGTTCGTATATGCAGCACATTGACTATTGCAAAATACAACTATTGCTACAAAAACAATTAGATAAAATACTATCAAGCTGTATTGTATTGCAAACAAGAAAATAATGGTTTTCAAATAAATATATAAAGATTTAAGAACGGCGATAATAAAACAGGAACTTTCATTTTTATACTGAAGTCCCTATTAAAGAGCCGCCACTGAAATTTTCCCTGGTCTTATCTTATGTTCAATTATTCGGAAAATTGTTAAATATTCTGACGCTCTACTGTAACTTGGGGAAAAGTGAGAGATAATGATGCATGTTTTCTCATTCTTTCATTTACTTTTTATCATGCTTACAATAATTTTGACTTTACTAACAATATATTGTACTTTTTTTAATAATCGAGTATTGGGATCCTCTCTCTCTCTTTTCTCTTCTTCTCTTTTTTTTTTAAGAAACAACACGATGTTAGAGCAGAGAAATCTCCACAACTACACGTACACTTAGAATAAAATTTTGTTTGTGTCGATTGACTTTTATTTTGATTATTTCTATCAACAATACCGAAATTTTCTCATGCATAAGAATTGATTATAATGTCAATTTTACCTGGTAAATGACTAAAATAAGAATAGAATCCTATCAGAAGATTTTCTGCGACATTTGACATTTTTGAAATTGGACTTTTATTTTAGCTTCCTATTCTGACGCAATGGTACCTAATCTTCAGCTTCATATTTTTTTCTATTTATACAGATTTCGCCTGTTATACATAAAGATGGTTGAATTTATATTATAAGCCCTATATATTTAGTAATAGCCCTTAGAAAAAAGACATAAATGGAACAATTTTTTTTCAAAAGTAATTTTTCTATATGATCGAGGGTGTTCGCAGAAATTTCTTTAGGAGAGGTCAAAACAGTCTAGAATCATAAAATGTGCGATTTTCTCTTGGCAATCTCGAATTTAACGGGGTTAATTAAATGCGCCCTTCAAATCCCCCTGTGGGTGCCCTTGTATACGACATTTTTAAAGCAAGAGTTGTATACTGATCTAAGCTAAACTAAGGACTATCTGTTCAAGTCCACGGATAATGAGTTAATTAGTAAAACTTGTAGGAGAATGTTAAATTGAATTAATTATCCTTTAAAGACAACGAATGTTTGTGGATTTACATTATTTACGAATACTTGTATACTGTATACCTACTGGTTTTTTGTCCTTTCTTATTGTCTCTTCCTTTCTGTTCCTCGCTTGTTTGTTTTTGTGCTTTTATTTGTATATTAATTACTGAAAAAGAGGCCTGTTGGATGTTTGTAGAAAGTTAAAAGTACTACATTATTCAATTCTGTAAACAAATAGAGCTGTATTGGCTTATTTTGGCCATGAGCGAAATTTATAAGAACAGGAGATACATCTTCAACTGATAACCAAAAAAAAAAAATACGTTAAAGATTATCGCTGACACTCAAACTCTATTTGGGCCCCCAAAGACTCATTTTGGTCCCCGGAAGAAATCTCCCCATTAAATAGAAAATGTAGAAGATAAATGGTTATCCCTATTTATTAGGTAAATATACATATGTGGAAAACAGTACAAATAATATTATTAAATAAACAGAATATAGCAAAATTTTAATATACATATAGACATAAAGTATGTACCTATCTACTAAAATAAATACAACTGTGGCTCCCGAATGTTTTGCACTAATTATTAATTAATTAAAATCACCTTTCCTACACGTTGTTATTTGATTATTTAGTTGAAAATTAATGTGCCAAATATTGTCAACCGGAAATGTGTACTACAAGATGGATAGATAGCAACGTCGATAAATTAACTATGAATAAAGGAAATTCAAATAAGGACTTGACACTGGATGTTTTAAGGGTGCAGATTCCCTCTCATAACTTTATGTTCTCTCTCTCTTGATAAATAAAGAGGCAGATACATATATTAAGATAGAAATATCTTCCCGTGTTACATAATATCATTTATAACACATTTATGTATAAATATTCGTTTTCCTTCCAGTATCTTGCCTTTAAAAGTCTTTAGTGCGATTAAATCTCAACTTACTTGACAAACTCCGGTCGCCGGTTCTTTGCCAAAACTTTATACCTAACTTCTATGTGAATCGAGAGAAGTTTACTGATTAGCCATGTCTTTGGCTCACAATATCATTTCAGTAAACTGCTAGGAAACATTTACTGAAATCAAACATAATACAGTTCTTAATGAAAGATTAATTTTGATCAGATTATAACAAATTATCTATCTTCGATTACAGTACCCGCCCAGTGACGGATTATAGAATAGACAATTATGTCTTGTGCCCGCAACATTCAAAGGTCTGGTAGACCGCTTGCGTAAGCCCAGTTCTGTGAATTTTCTCTGTAGTTGCAAATTATGTAACTAGGGCCCGGTTAACTATGTCTTAGGCCCGGTTAATCCGTCACTGTACCCGCCCGATAATTCGAACTTATTGATCCTACAGAGTGACACAATGTAATTGACTTTCATTCTCAGAAAGACGGTAGAGAAAAATATTGTCGCCCTTACAAAATTAAGCAGTGAAAAATTGAAAATCTAAAAAAACAAGTCTGTATTATTAAGAAATCGGGTTAGTGGGAATCTACTGTATATAATTGTTACTTATTATAGTCGAAAACGTTTGAGATATAGTTTTGGGAGAGGATTTCGTTAATTTCGTCATTAGTTCAACGAGAACTGTTCTAATGATGTTTAATGCGAACAGTGTCACAATTTAGATAGATTTTGAATGGGGAGTTGATCCTTTTCAAATCTCTTGCAAACAGTTTTGGTGAAATTCCATCAACGATAATCATTGTAAAATTATCATATATGTAGATACAGTCATGCAAATTCTGAATAATTTACCGATGATACTTCAACATATTATATCGTGCGTCTGATTAAGACATATATCCCTTAAATATATTGATTAAACCTTGAAATCTTAGACATGTTCATATACAAGATAGACTAGAAGTCGTTTTGATTGTATCTCTTGTCATTTACTGGCATTTTCTGCTTGTCTGACCGCTCATTTCGTCAGCCTACAGTCAATTTCTTTTTCGTGCGTTTAGTAGCATTTCAGCAATCTTCTTTAGGATTGCAGTCCTTCCATTTGGCTTTAAATGACTATATAGTTCTTTTCTAAGCATGTTTTCATTTCATTTGTCGTTGATAGGGGGCAAACTATAGGAGTATCTTTTCTATATAGATTAGACCAGACAGATGTTGTGGTTTGTTAATGTCTTTCAGGTTTCAGGAAATGTTCGCCTCCTTAGAGATCCGTTCTCGTCCCCACATTCTCTTCTAATTTAAAAGTCCACAAGTCAATTTCAGATATATTAATTTTGAAAATGTCAGGATTTTATTAATTTTTTAGATAGTTTAGGGTCGTTTCTTTTATATTATTTATCATTTTGATATTCTTTATCAAACTTTTGGTTTTCCTATGTTCGCTTCCAGCAAGTTTGATATGATTAATTTCAGTGCCAACACCTGTAGCACAACACTTGTCCGTTTATTCCCTCGTTATGTATGCACACTAAAGAGAATTAATGATAGGATATGGCCCTAATAAACGCCTTCTCTTGCCTAGACAACATAGCAATTTCGTTGTGTATTTTAATAAGTTACCCTCGAAACCACACAGTTGGAATGCTGTAGCTGAGGGCCAATAGTAATGCACCGTAGCCAAAACATGAACAAATCGATATTTTTAAAGAGATTGACAGACAATGTTGTAGTTCTCCTTAAGGCCGCCTTCATATCAAACGAATCAGAATCAGTCAGAAATAAGTGATTTCTTTTTATCACAGTATATTGTCTTTTACTAAAAGTATTAGTTTTTCAATGTGTATTTTTGCTACTGATTCATGAATCAGACTGACAAACTTATGCTTGATTCACGATTCTAATCGACTGAATTAGATTGATTGGGATTGAAATAGTGTGAACGAATACGTGGACGATTCCATTGTTTCTAATGCCTGCTGACTTGTTCCAGTCAGACTCGTGTTGATTCTGATGAATTCAGATTCGCTTGGTTTGAAATAAATAAATATAATAATCATTATAGTTTTGGATTTTATCAGTAAATATAGGCACACGAGTGGAAATCACTTTCCAATATAATACGGCGTATATTGCAACCATTTCAAGCATGTTCCTATATAGAATATCGGTGATATTTCATAACTAGAAAGTTGATACATACGAACTTCTTATCACCCATCCGCGAGTTCCTATAAATAACTTTATGCTCGACTAAATTCCATCTAATAATGTGGAAAGGTATCCATGAATAGAGCCATTTTTGTTGATCCCAGCACGGCGGTAACAACCACCCTCTTCTACGCCTACAATCCGGGCAAATTTGCGTATTTTGGGAGCTCTAATAATTATGCTAATATTAGTAGTATAAGTTCATTTGTATTTCTGAGGATCTACAAATTGTTTCTATTTTTAGCGGCGCCCACCAAGAGGAAGCCGCTATCAGTTTCGTTTCGTATGTCACGCTCAGATCTCAGAAACGGCAACAGCTATCGAGAAACGGTTTTCAGATTTAGAATGTACGTCTTCTCGTACGGCACCGGGGGAGGATTTGGTAAGTTTCTAACGACTGGGAGTGTCGAAATTAATGATAGGTAAACGTCAATTTAATATTTCATTTACATCTACAGCTATCCATTTATGGGGGCCGCTTGAGTTTGTATGGAACACATGAACTCAGACCAACTTGTTTCGTTTTGCATTTTAGTTGTGAAAAGTGAGAACACAACAGAGAAAATTTGCTTTTGATGATGCTTTTAAACACGATTTTCCACTTTCTACAAGTTTCCTCTCATAGTTTTGTTTCCAGTACCTATATAATTATAGGGTTCTTTTCCTCTTTAATTTATTAGACCAAACATCCAGCTACTAGTCGTTGATTTGATTTGTAACTAGAGATATCTACGGAAACTTTAAAAGTCTCCAACTTGATGAAAAACAGGGATAATTAGAGTTGAAAGTTTATTGAATTGGAAACGTGTATAGAAAAGTGATTACATTGAGAGAGTAACAGTTTATAACTATAAATGAAAATCTATTCGAATACATCACGTGTATTATTAGCACATCTATTCACAATTTTAAATAAAGTTATCAGTTTCGATTATTAAACAATAAAGAGAATTTGCTAGAATCTATCCAACTGTAAAACCCAAAATTTCATAGTTGATTGTTATCAATAAAGTTTATCTTTGAGGTGGAACTAGGCGCTGATGGACAATGGGTCTGCTGAGGCCCATTCAATTCAGAAACCAGGTTGTGTTCGAACAACAAAAACACACAACAGGACAACACCAAACTAATATTTCCTAACAAGATAAAAACTTACAATTAGCGATCTGTTGGTATTTTTAAAAATTCGCGCCCAAAACTGTGTTGACATCACTGTCCGCCATCTATTAGCAAATATTTCAAGTAATTTGCGCGCCTTTATAAATTTTTGGAAAAAATCCAAAACTCCTCAATGTTTCTAAATGGTGATTGCTTATCAATCAGATATTGATTGATTATATTATATATTTGTGTAGATTTTTTTAAGTTGTTTTGCTAGAAATTTAGTGATTTTCTCGACCGCATTGTGTATGGTTGGCAGCCCGGCCTGTCAAACTTGTCAAATGTCAAACAAAACATATTAAAAACTTTGTTAATAATTTTAACGAAAAAACCTATATAAATAATTTTTTATTTAAAAAAAAACCTATCAATTTTCCGTTTAATTTCTATTGTAAATAGTTGTTAAGTGATTTTCGTGTGAATTTACAAAAAATTTTTTTTTAATTGTCATAACCTTATATGACCTGTCAAGTAAACTGTTATTATATTGTGGTAAATTAAATTAAATACTTTAATATTACATAAACAATATTGATAATTACATTAATTTACTATTTTTGTTATAGATTGCTTAATATTTTTCATATACAGTTATGATAAATTGTAGAAAGTCAAACTAACATTATAATTGTAATGTTAGGAAAATGTACATAAACATCATCAAATTGTTGTTCACAAATCTTAGAAAAACTAAATAATTTAGACAAAAATACATTAAAATATACACAACCGTAAGATGTTCAATTCAGGGATTAAAGGAAATCAAAGGTAAATACATTGGAAATTCGAATCAGAAAAAAAATTGTTTACTACAACATCTTTGAATTTTTGTAGGTGTAACGGCTTAGTTTCACCAACAATTGTTAAAGGTAGTATTGGTCATATAAATTATACGAAATTAATTTATTCTAATAATAAAGACAAATATAATAATGTTGATAAACATATTGATACGAGTTATATTAAAAATTCTTCAATGGTTTATACAAATTCTCCAATCAGTTATGATAATAATAAAATAAAAATTGAATTGGACGATCAAGATATCGAAACGAAAATAACTGCCCACAGTATTATAGGTAAAAATTATAGTATTTTTATATTAAAATAATAATAATTTTGTGTGTGTGTGTGAATAGGTTTAAGTAGTGAACATTCAAAAATTAATAAATCACCATCACCATCAGTGAAATCACGTTCGAAAACGGGAAATATCCGTGGAACACACCATGAAACACTCCAACGGATAGACAGACTTGAAGATTTTTATAACCATTATCAACACCATTGGTTTAGTCCAAGTCTCGAAGTAAATCCTCCAATCAATCAACCATAATAATAGTGGTTTTTATTAATTTTTGTTGTTGTTATAGAGATTTAAATTAGAAGATAGATCCCGTGAGGAACGTATCGAGATAACCCGTCACGAATTTATGCGTCATTTACAACAAATTATACGTAGTAATGTTGGTAAACCAAATAAATTACCAGAATCACCATTATCATCATCAACAACGTTATCTACATCGTCATCGTCGTCATTATCGTCGTCAACAATATTAAATAATAATCAACAACAACAACAACAGAGAATCAAATCAACACGTAAAAACCAATACCATACTGGTTATGATAAATTAGTAACACCTAGTGTATGTGAAATTGAGAATTGTTTACAACCGGCATTACCATGTACAAGACAATGTACATTACATATAATGTTGAATCATGATCAAGTACTATTTAATTATTGTACAGCGAAATTTGCTGATAATACACAGTGTTCAGTGCCGGTTTTTGATATCAGTCATGAATTACCATTGTGTCCGGAACATGCCAGGAAAAGGGTACAAACCACAACCATCAAAAAAAAAATCGTATTACAATTTATTAATGAGTTGTATTTCTAGGATAATTATAAATTGTATCAAGAAGCTAAACCAAAGAAATTACGGAAAAAAGTCAAACCATCGGCAATGATACGGCCACAGAAACGGAACAAAAAGAAAAAGAAAACGATTAAAGTGTTGAATGATACATCATCAAGTGCAATAATGGACATGACAGTAGTTTCTGGTGATTATTATTTTTACTAACAATTATCTGGTTTAATTAAATTTACGATTCACGATTTGGTTTTATAGATGTTGGTGAGGTGGTTGAGGAAAGCTCAGAACTTGAAACCGATATCCATATGGACCATGTTCTTGGTTTGAATGAATCAGACGCTTTAGAACAAGTCTTAGAAACACAAGCATCGCATTTATTAGAAGAAACCGATATCAATACAGTACTTAGTACGATTCAGGTGGATGAATTTAGTGATTTATTTACAGGTTTGACAAAAAAAAACACTCGAATGTTTCTATGAATTTTGAATAATTTTGTTTTGAATTTGTAGTGAATCGAAATGGGGAATATGAGCCGTCACGAGAGGAGGCTGAAGAATTGGAGAAAGCTCTAGCTGCTGTCGATAATGATGTTAAATCATTAGAAAAATTAAGTCAATCACAGGGCTTATTAGATTCTCTATTAGATGAACATGCATTATCTGAATCATTGGTGCAAATTCCGGATGTTTTTCATAATTGTTATACACCATGTGGGGACAGTATGGTAGCACAAACATCATCATTTCTCTTGCCCGTTGAACCACAATCTCATTCTTAATAGAAACCACCAATATCAGTTAATTTTTTTCTTTGAGTGAGTGCGCAAAAACGATACCTTTACAGTACAACACATTTTTATTAAATATTTTCTTTTTTTTTGTAATAAAATTGTAATAACTGTCATATAACTGTATATATTATACATATACATATTTTTTAGACAATTTGAAAACATATGGTCAATATAATTAGTGAAATTTAAAATAATTAGAAAACCACCAATTAAATACGTTTTTTTAGATTAGAATACTTTGATGGGATTATGGTTTAATTAAGGACGTGCTACTAGACGAAAAAATGGAGCATTTTTTTGTGGAATTATTGTTTGAGCTTTACTCAGGGCCCATGTTCCTTCTTTAAATTGGCGCATTTCACGGACCAGTTCTAATCAAACTAAACTTCTGTGTAAATATTTGAATAGGAGAAGATTTTTTTAAAAAAAACGAGAAACCCAACCCAGTGCTTCTATTTAATAATTTCTAGGTTTTATTTATTATTTATCATTGCAAAAAGTAACTAGGATTTTTAGTATTTTTTATACAGTATTTTATACTGTTGAAGACTTTCTATTTCTTTATTAAATTATATTATTTTTTTCGTAATTTCTGTTTTGTTCTAATCGAATCTTGTCTGTTGTTGTTGGATTGTTATATGCCAGTTATTACCGGAGACAGGCTTTAATTAGAAATTTCGGTAACAACACAAACGTTTTTGATAAATGTCTGGATTTTAAAAAAATTCTAATTATCTGTATAGTAGAATAATATGTTATTCCATATTTCGAATGGTAAACCAAACCAATAATTTATTTCCTATTTATTTTAAACAATTACTTTTTATACGAAACACAAAAATAAATGAATTCATACAGGAATTTAGACGATTTTCTTTTTCTAAAAAAATAGAAGAGAAAAAGCAATATGTATCAATCTTTATGTGTACGATTCACACAAATATTAGAAGAAATATGGATTTGACAACAAAAATAAATGATTTTGTACAATTTTTAGATATGTAGGCGATTCGTTTCTAGAGGGTGTACTTTGTGATTTGAACAAATTTTGTATCTAAAACACACGAAAACTGATCGTGAGGCAAAAATTTGGTCGAAATTCTATTTTCTATTATTACTGTTATCACACTCTTCCATTACACCACCAATCAGATAGCATTTTGTCATTTATATTGAAACAACAACAACAACAAAAAAAAATGGCCTTTTATATGTTTTATCATCAAAACAACAATTAGTTTTCTTATTCGACGACCGGTTTTGTATGAATGAAGAGAACAACAAATTGACAACATCAAACAAAAAAAGGAACAACCACAAAACAACATGATGTGTAATCAGTGTACGTGTAAAAGAATTAGATAGTTTCTTAAGTTGTTTACATATAAAACATTCAAAACTGTACATATTCCTAGGATGAAAAATGTTAAACAATAAAGATAACAAATTTCAACAATTTTCCATTCGACTCTTTTTATTTTGTAATATTTATCGAAACTCAATTTACAGTGCAAAAAGTCCTTTTATAGATTTATTATTATTATTATTATTATTATCATTTATACACAATTATCACATAGTGAACATGTTTATTTTTTAATTTTGATACTGCAGAAGATAAATCCAACATATTTTTTATAATTAACAACCTAAAATTTGATTTTTTGTTTCTCATTCCTCTCTTAAAAAAAACCAAAAACGTGTAATTTAAACAATTAACAACAATTAATAAAATAAGAACGAAACATTTTATAAAGTGTCTTCTGCAAATCTTTCTACTGTTTTGATGTTAATCGATTGCCTTTATTAACAACCGGTTTATTCCGTATTGTACCCTTTTTACGTTTATTATTTTTCTTTGAAACGAAATTTTGTGTTTTTACAATACGATTGGCAACCGGTATACGCGGTCTATTGAATTCATCCGGTTTTTTCACCCTAAATTCAAATAAATTACAAATAGAATCAAGCAAATAATAAAATTGGTTCCTACCTGTATATCCGTACAAGCCAATGTTCCGTTGTGTACGCCTCTTCTAAATAAGTCAATTGGAAATCTTTATTACCTATAACAGAATTACGTGTACGATCAAAACCACCCGGTGTACGATAATCCAATTTCAATTCGCCAAAACGGTAATAACTCAATTTATACATTAATGAATTCAATAAGGTTGGTGCACCTTCAGCATCAACACGAAATTCACCGTGTTCAGTAAAATAATCACTTTCCTATAAAAACAATGGACAGAAATCAATCATAAATATGGAATAATTTTCTTAAAAATTATGGAAATATACTCGGATATCTTTAGGATGTTCGCCTTCAGCAATCCGTACCATCCATAAAAATTTATTGATATCATCACCGGAATATCCAATAACACCACCAAATATCACTAAAACATAATCAACATCTAATGCTGTCATTATATCATAAGCTGCTGATTCATTCGATGACATCGCTTTGCCAACTAATGCTATATGACTGTTATTCCATGTATTATTATCGACTAATGTTGTCCGATTTGCCATACCGGCTATTTGATAACCATAATCCCACCTAGAATAATATTCCATTAATTTGATTCTAAAAGTTAAAAGAATTAATAGGAAAAAAAACCTTACCAACTCATTACACGTGCTTCATCGGCTGTATTCTGTGATAACCAGAAATAAGCTTCACGGAAATCATCAAGTATCTGTCGTGATCCATCACTACCATATGATGCTAATACAATACTAGGACTTGAATAAGCATTACTTGTAACCCATGTACAATGTACAGCAAATAACATTAATAATAACATTATTACAACAGTAACAATACTGCGTATATTTGCACCTATACCATCTGATTCTTTATTCTGTTCATGTCTCATTTTTGGCACACGACCAGCCTGAATTTTGTACCATTATTTACCATTCAAAAGAAAAAATATATACAGTGAGATCTATAAAATTAATGGTCGAAGTGTGCTTATTGCAGTAGTGCTATCTATAAAACGATAAAGTGTCGACATACGTTCTTTACGTTATTCACTTGACCATTAATTTTATAGATCGTACTGTATGTCTACCAATATCAATTACCTTATCATATAATCGTCTATTAGTATTTGAACCGGAATAATCATCATCATCACTATCATCACCACGAACAGTATCATCTTCACGTAAAAATAATTCCAAAAGACCAGAAAATGCAACACCACTCAATATACATACGACCGGTGTTAATGTTAACATAAGACGTACCATTACACCAGCAAAATAAACAGCACTCAGAGCGTACAAAATGACTAAATACAGGAAAATAAGAAAATGTCAGAAAAAAATTGATCCAGGAGAGGAATCAGGGGTTTCCAAAGTGCAGCCTGTGGACCACCTTTGGCTCGCATCTCCTATGTGGCCCATCAAGTTATCGTTATTACAGTATTTAGCCTTTTAATAAAACAACTTTGGGAACCCCTGTCCTATATTGTCTATTTTTTTTTCTAAATAGATTGGAAGTCTTCTTACCAAAAACACGTTCATCGTTGACATTTTTAATGCAATACCATAAACCAGCTGGAAAGGTTGCAACTAGGACATGCAAATCAAAAAAGAATGAAAACCATGTAGTGGGTTGATGTTCAGACACTGAAGCTATAATTGGTATATGAATTTTAGCATAGCCTGTATCCCATAATGAATAAAATCTATAAAATAATTTGTAATTAATTTTATAAGATTTTCTGCATAGTACGTAAGAGCCGTTACAGATGCTGCGTTCTAATGATTCAGGCCTAAATTGTCATGTAATCCCAGTTCGCACATCTTCAGCAAAATAGAGCTACACTCGTAAGTACTGCATTAGGCTCATTACAGATTTGGCGAATTTGGTTGGTCGGAAGTCTAGTGCCGACCAATCAAGTTGGTCGAACAGCCTCGGAGTGATTCTGACTGATTCAGATTCACTTGATCTGAAATGAGCTTTCCATGACAATTTGAAATTCACGGACGATAAGTTGGTGCATCTGTACCGGCCCTAATAACACAAAAAACTACCTTCCACTCCATGGGGCAATATATCCAGTATAAGTTAACGCAACAACAGTTAAAAATACAACACCAGCTGAAACCAGTCCACCAAAAACAACTAATGATTTAAATTCAGACTTGGACATCATTGTTTGTAGATATTTCAATGTAGCCACAGCGAAAAGTAAAGCAAACACACCTAAAAAAAGAATATCAAGTGTTATCAAATTTAATTTTAAAAAAATCGAGATTACCCGAAGCTGCCATATGTTCACTGGTTCTAATCGGTTGGAAACCAACAAATGGAATTTGCATTGATAAAACCAATCCCAGTATATAAAATGTTGTGTAACTGGTAAATAAACGATTCGAAAATCGTCCCATTAATAATAAAACGAAAACATGAAGTGGAATTAAATTGATAATAAACACATAACCACCCCAGGCAGATACCTAAAAAAGAATCCAATTGGAATTTTTTACAGACTTTCAAAATATTATAGAAATATACCATATAGAAATAGGAGAGTGATGCTGCTACTGCCCAAAATACCGATCCAGTTTTGACTGATTTTATCCATAAGAAATAAGTGAACTGTAATGCAAAAATTGCAATACCTTCATTATCATAACTGCCAGCAACTGATCGACTTATATATCCCGGTACAATGGCTATAAAACATGCAGCAAATAAACCAGCTCCAGCTGACCATAATTCTTTGGTAAGAAAATACGTTGAAATTGCTGTTAAACCACTAGAATTACAAATTATTTGTTTTTAATTTAAAATATCAATGATTTTGTTGAGATTTTTACCTAAAAATTGGAGCTAAAAACACGCAAATATCACGTATATGTACATTGATATGAAATAAATGTAGAATATAATGTATGCTGCCTGATGTTATCATTAGACCTGGATAGACAGTCCCACCGACAATCCGTCCTAAAGGATACCAAGCCCTTTCATCGAACCAATTTAAAAAATTATAAAAACCATGTTTGACCATATACGCTGTAGCTCTGTAATTAAACCTAAAAACCAAATAATTTATATAAATGAGAGGAAAAAATGTACTTTTTTCCTTCTGGTTGTTGTAATTTAAAACCAAAAATTTTTATACCATGGATCAAATTCGTGGATGATACTCTCGAATCGGATAACAGCAAATAGACGTGATGAAAAGCCGGCTATCCATGCCAATAATAATACAACGAAAATTATTAAACTATTTATACCAGCTTTACTATTTATTTTCGAGATTTGGGATTTTTTTGTTGTACCGCCGGTTTGGACCATTTTTGACAACTAAAAACATGACACGCATACACCACCATACACCAGACAGTCGACGACCAAAAGAGAAGAGGTTACTTTATTAATCTAAAAGACGGCCATTTCCTATTGGCCCAAATCACTGACTGGTTGGCAATTGTCACCATGCAAATAAAGAGTCTAACGATCAGACTGTGACGGCAACTCAATCTAAGGGCGCACATACACGGAATTCTCCTCGCCCATACTGCCAACTCAGTCGATAATTCTCCGTTTACACGTGACAGTAATGCCTCGAGTTCGGCCAACTGTCATGCCAGTTCGATTAACAAATACGTGACAACCAAACGGTGGTTGGTAGTATTAGTGGCAGTTTATTACTGGAAATTGTGGAAAATAGCAAAACTGGTAAATTTTAATGTAAATTAACAGGGCCGGACTGCATGGACTGACTTGCCTTGCCGCCGGGGAAATTTATAAGAAAAGCTGATGATAAAAGATTATCGGTGGTCCCTCAAACGCTATTTAGCCCTCAAAACTGATTGGCCCCTGGAGAAATCTCCTCATTACCCCCCCCCCCCTGACCAGTCCGGCACTGTTTACATAGCTGTTACATCGAATTAAAACTATACGACCCAATAGGACGAAACACGTATACGGACAAGTTTTTGTTTTTTGATAACAACGATACATATGAAATAAAGTTGCTTAATGTCCTTTGGATAATTTGTTGTTACAAGTTTTATAATCAGTTGATTTTAAAACATCGACGAGTCAACATATGTTTTAAAGATTGTGTGTTGGGGGTAAATCAGGGCGAACGACGAGATGCAATTGAATAACCGTGTGTTTTATAAATGGACCACCAACCATCCATCGTGATCAGCGTTGGAGGACGGCACAACCTTATCGGAGAGGTTCAGCAAAAGAGTATCATCGAAAGGGTAAGTTTTACAACACACCATGATTTTTGATTTTAGTCTAACAATTTTTGGTGTTTCTTTTTCGAATTGCAGTAAGTTTGGACAGCGTGGGATAAGGAGAGATAACATAATCCATGAAACTCTAATTGTAAGTAGTAATTGTGTTTTCTTTCCACTCCCCTTATATTTCTCGACGGCATTCAAACACCACCAGTAGTAGGAAGGGCAAATTATAGAAAATGGAAAAATTTTTGGTTTTTGACAACAAGGATACTTTGGAAATAAAGTTGCATAATGCCCTTTGTTGATACAAGTTTCTAATCAGTTGATCAAAAGAAAGTACCTTAAAAGATTGGTGGCCCTCCAAACGCTATTTGGCCCCCAAAAACTTCAGTCTAGTCCGGCACTGAAAATGAAAGATGAAGATTTGCGTTTGAATTGCATCGTATGTATACGACCTTGAATCACGCATCAAAGTCCAAGGATACTCATAGTCTGGCGGCTAGACTACTTTCAGAAAACCATTTTAGGGATATTTCATTTTATTACTAAAATATAAAAAAAAGCGGGAATTCGGTAAAGTTTAAATTTATTTACGAAACTCATCGAAATTAACAAACGGTGGTACATAATGGAACTTCTTTGTTTCTACTCCGTTATTATTATTATTATTATTATCATCAACTTTTTTAGGAATCGTAACATTTTCTACTGTTATACTTTCAATTAATTTAACTGGTCGCACGGAACCGAAGAAATCAGTAATTGGAACTTCATTCGGATTTCTTTTAAACAAATCTTTACGTACACCAACTGTTGAAATACATACTCGCTTTGGACAGACAGACAACTAGAAAAAAAAACAGGTTTAAATTACTTACAGGAATACTAACACAATTATTAATAAAAATCGTACAAATTCACCCATAGATTTCCTACTTTGTGCATCAACATTCTCCAAAAACTCTAAAGCATAATAGGTATACCGATCAATAATATATACACCGATAGCAGGATCTACATGATGCTGAAATAAATCAATCATTATCTCGTTTTGGAAAAGAAATATTTGCTTTTTTGGGTACCGATAATGAATCTTCTCCAACTAAACTGCTACCGACAGCTAAGATATTTGGTGAATAGAATTTTTCGTACATTGATGCCGCTTGGCAAGTGTCGATCATAAAGAAAATCTCATGATATCTAAAAGAAATGTATAATTTTTATAACTTTCATACCCAATTTACTTTGATTACCTCTGTTTTTGCCACATTTGTTCAAGAGCATCAGCCATTTCTTGACTGGTAATCTCTTCAGAATCTTGAAATTTCAAAAACCCATCACCACCATGTCCTGTTAAGTAAATCAAAACATTACTACCCTCATCGGTTAATAGTTGTTTAGATCGTGGTGTTCCTGGTGGTAAACGACCAGTAATTAAACGAACAAAATTCTCAACAGTCACCTGAAATTACATCATTTCGAAATTACTAAATTACAAGCAAAAAATCAACAATACTTCATATCCACGATAATCAACTTCAACATCATCCCCATAAACATTGATATGTTGATTAGCATTATTAAACACTGTAGCTGGACGTGGATTTCTTGGATTACAAGCCATATCATCAGCTATCATTAGAATTATTTGACTATCCGGTATACCTAAACGTTTAACACTACGATAAATCGATAATACATTGGCGACATGGCGATAATTGAACCAGAATCGACTGGTATCAACCAAAACAGCCCAATTATTTGTATGGCCACTTTTCGGAAACTCAAAATTTAACTGTAATACCAAGCAAAATAATCATTATTTTTATCAAAAAAATTAAACCACATACCTGTCCATTTATTTGCAATAAACCGTTAACGATAATAAATAAAATAAAGCCTAATACGTTATGAAAAGGCATTTGTAAACGGGGGCCCGGGACACCGCCCCACATAGGTTAGGATGATAAAGTAAGGTTATGTTTAGATAATTTGAGGTTATGTTGCTTGTCAAAAAATAAAATGTAATAATTATATTAATTGTGTATTTATTGAATCGTTCCATAATAACTGAGTAATTTATAATTGAAAATACATCATATTTCTATAAAATTGTGGTTATTAAAGCTCGGAATTAATTACAGGTTTCTATAATTTTAAACACATCTAATTGTAGCTCTAATGAACCGAAAATATTTAATTATTAAAAAAAAAGCACACCAATACGGTTAAAAATAAACACAACGACGCATTCGTCTTTTCAATTAAAGCCCAATATTTGTAAACGGGGGCCTGGGACACCGCCCCACATAGGTTCGGATAAAGTAAGGTTATGCCCAGACTGAATTGTAGGTTATGTGAATTGTCAAAAAATAAAATGTAGTAATCATGTTAATTGTATATTTATTTAATCGTTCCATAATAAATTAGTAATTTACAATCTAAAATACATCATATTTCTATAAAATTGTGGATATTTCTATAAAATTATGGTTATTAAAAATTGGAGTTAATTACAGGTTTCTTTAAATTCTAAACATATCTAATTGTAGCTCCATAGAATAGAAAAAATCTAAATTATTTAAAAAAAAACCACCAATACGATTAAAAATAAACTCGACGACACATTTCTCTTATCAAATATTGTTGACAAATTGGACAGACTTTTCTTAATTTCAAACATTTCAAAATACAATTTTCACAATAAATATGACCACAGGCAGTAACTATTGGTTGATATCTAAAACATGATTCAAAACAAATTGGACAATCAATGGTAAGTTTTTCAGTCCCACCAAGTGTTCTCTAGAGACCAAGGGAACAAATAGATTAGTGTAAGTGATAAATGTTAAAAAAAATTGGTATCCTTACGTCCATTTTTCTTCATTACACTTCAATAGAAGGACAATTATTAAAATCTTGTAAATTCAAGTTTCAGCCATTCTCTTCTCGTTATTTTCAACATCACTAGACTTCTGATAGTAATTATCAGTAATTCTAGCTATCTATATATTCGTCTTATCTATCCCAATGTTAAATTCTACTCAACACTCGAGTTTCTACCACAACTTTGAAGAATATTCAATTTCTATAATTTCCCTCTTAAATTAACAAAAAAAAAAAAAAATTGATTATAGACACAATTCATATATTTCACATCTTTATTATTTCTCATCGTACACAACACAAAGTAAGCACTCGGCTTAAAACCATCCAATTAATTTTTTTTTTGTTATTATTTTATAAGTTTCATCACTTTCTTTAATTAATTAATTAATTAACATGAACCTTACAAATACGAATATGAAATCTATGATTAATTAATATTATAAACAAAAAGGAAAAACCAAAGGAGATATATTAATAATTACTCCTATTAATTATATATACAATGAAACTGAGTACATTTCACCATTTTAAACCGACTGGATTATACACAATTCTTGAACAGTAGAATGTATGGAAACATGATAATAGAACAGAAAATAATATTACAATAAAATAAAGTTGTACTTGTATCTATCTATAGTATAGTAAACTTATTATTTGTGCATTATAGTTAATGATTATAACGTAAATATATTAAATATCTCTTATTATTATTATTATTATTATTTACAGTTATATTTAATTAAATGCATTTTATATTTAATAAATGTACTTTATGGAATATACAGGCATATCCAAATAAAAGTGTGGTCTTGACTAGAAGCACGAGAGCAACAGAAATGACAGATATTGCCAATCTCTGATACATGAATCGGAGCGAGATAATAGTATATTAACAAGTTCATTATTTGCAAACGATAGCAGAAGAAAATAAGTTGGGAATCGTATATTGTCTCGCTTGGATTCGTGTATCAGTGATTACCAACATTTGTTATTTCTTTTGTTTTCGTACTACTCAAGACCACACTTTTATTTGGATAGTATGTTAAATTGATATATATTGTAAAAATGGTGTAATTTGTAAATAAATAATAATAATCATTGCATTACAAATACATCTAACATCAGTCCTATAGAATAATAATACTATTTATATTGACAATGCAATACAAAAATAATTCAGTCAAGATATTCGTATTATGAATGGACGTTAATAATATTTTTTTATATTTATATATAGCACACTACAAAATATTTAATTGAACATTATTATATTAAATGCAGTTCTTACAACAAACTGGCTTTAAAATTCTTATCACCAACTCTATATCTAGTATTGCCCAATATTTGTAGAAAATACAGATAAATACAATAAAATGGTGAATTTGTAAAAAAAATCGAAATATAAAATAAATACAATTAGAATTGGTTATTATAATAAAGGGGACTCCGCTTAATTGGGGCACCCGTTTTGTTTTGGCCACACACAATATTCGATGATAATCAGAGCCCATTGTTGACTTCGCCTAGTTGGGCTAACAAAACAACGCCCAAATTAAGCGGGGTCCACTGTAACAAAAAAAAAGCACCTTTTTGCTTTATTTTGGTTGCTGTTAAATACTATCAGACTGTAATTGAATTCCTTTAATTACAAAGACAAATAAGAGTCTTAATAGATTTTTGGAGCTGATCGATCATTAATGACTTTAGCACGTTTCAATGTAGCTCCACGTTTAATTTGATCCATTAATGATTCATGACAGACTTTAGGATCAGGCTGTAATTTAAAATTTATTATTATTAGTATCATTCAGAGGAATTCTAAAGAAAGTCTTCGTCTCCGTCTCCGTCTTCGTCATCTCCAATGTCATCTTCGCTTGATGACTTTTTGGTGCTGGACGTCCGTACGGACTTGGCAATTCTGATGGACGTCTTTACGGACGCCCACAAGGTTCTTTTGTAGTATTTCACTCATTGTTAACCACGTTTTAACCGCATATATCTATCCTTATTTCTATCTCTATCCTCTATGCTTATCTATTATTGGCTGAGTTTATCAAATGTAAATAGGTGGGGAGAAGACGAAGACGGAGACGGAGACCTTCTTTAGAATTCCACGGATTATTATTATTAGTAATAATAGAGTAATAAAATAAATATCAATTACTTGAGCTTTACTATTGATGAGTTGTCGAATTTTATTGGCTTTCAATTGATGAGGTGATGATTGTGTTGTTGTATTACTGATATGTTGTTGTTGTTGATGAGCTAATTTGGCATTTAATGAATCTAGAAAACTTTGACCTGGCCCTTTTTGATTGATTGCTCGATTCTGTATTGTTGTTTGTTGTTGTTGTTGTTGTTGTTGGATTAAATCATCAGAATGACGTCTAGATGAACGAGGACTTAGATTCGGTGCTAATTTTGCACTTAATGTTGCAATAAAATTGGCACCAACTCCACCAGGACCTAAACAATTCCAATAATAATAACAATAATTATTAATTCTTGAAATGATTCTTACAATCGCCTGGTTTCCTTTCGGCACTCTGTGAACGAAAACTATTAATACGTCTTGTAGCACTCGGACTACCACAAATAATCTGTGATGGTTGAGCATAAACAACACCACCAGATTGTGAAACATAGGAGACTTTTTGACTTTGAAAAGTACTTAGAATTGGACTGCCACTTCCACTTCCTGTTGTTGCTGTTACTGTCGTTGTTGTTGTTGTAGTTGTTGGATTTATAATATGACTTTGATAGATCGATTGCGATGACACAGACATACGACGTATTGAATTTGGACTAGCCGGTGTATGTTTCAATTCAGTTAAAGCTTTAACAGTTTCGGCTACTTTAACACCTGAAAAATCACTCATTGATAATGGATGATGATAACAGAAACAATAATCAAATCTAGTCAACCTGTTGGGTGGTGTTTTTGTTGTGGTTGTGGGGGTGGCGGTGGTTGTTGTTGTTGTTGTTGTTGTTGTTGTTGGGAGAGTTGTGGGGTCGGTTCCAATAAGAAAGCCGGTGGCGGTGGTAAATTCTCTAAACTACCCATTGATGTCAATTGACCAGTATTTGTAATTGATGATGTTCGACGAATTGGAGGTGGTGGTTTATTGGTTTGTATTGAACCACGACGTAATAATGTATTCCTCATTGTACCAGTTGAATATAGAGCTAATTCGATACATATTAAAAATAATAACAATAATAATAATAATAATACAAAAATCAAAAACACATGCGGAAAATTCGTGAAATCAAAACAACAAAAACCAATTTTTTTCATTTCTCAAAATAGCTGATTTGAAAGGCAAGTAAGTGCATTCAGTTTACCTGTCATGGAGAGTGGTCGTCTTCGTGCAGCATTGAGAAGATCACTGTTGCGGGGTAGCGTGCAATACTTGATAGTCGTATCGTTAACATCTAACAACATACACACTTAAAATTGATCACACACGCATGCCAAAAATCGAAGAGATTAATTATTGACCAAACAAAGTCAAGAAAATGTGTTAGGTGGAGAACAACAGGAGAAGAAGAGAAAAAATCGTAACGTGCATCAAACTAATTCATAAATCAATGAGAAAAACAAAAAATTGTACCTTCATTGTGAACACCTTCTTCTACAGTAAATGTCGTTTGGCTACCATAACCACTAGATGATTCTAAGGAACTTTCACTAGTACTTCCGTCTTTTTCACCTTCACCAGATGGCTAAAATTCATACAATTTCAAAAAACAACAATAAATACCAAATAATCCGAGGAATTGTAAAGAACGTCAACGTCTTCGTCTCCGTCTCCGTCTTCGTCATCTCCAATGCCATCTTCGATTGATGACTTTTTTGGTGGTGGACGTCCGTACGGACTTGGCAATTCTGATGGGCGTCTTTACGGACGTGCTGGCTCCGCCCACAAGGCTTCTAAATGCTTATCTACCATTGGCTGAGTTTGTTTACTGTAAATGGGTGGGGAGAAGACGAAGGCGAAGATTTGCTCAAAAGAATTGTCTAAAAAGTCATTATCACGATGACGAAGACGGAGACGAAGACGTTCTTTAGAAATCTAGTAAATATACCTTCTCGTTGAGTGGAGAACTGATAAATTCTGCTGGTGGTGGAGGCAGAGACATCTCTTGTGCCTTATTTGCTGCCATACTAGCTAATTCGTGCATATTTACATAAGTCGGTTGAGGAACACCTAAACGACAACGAATTTCAATAAAACTACTCAACGTAGATAGGCAATAAAATTTACTTTTGGCTAAATGAGCTGGAAGCGGTGATGGTTTCTTCATTAAAACTTGTTCTGCAGTTGTCGGTGGCAGTACACGAACACCTTGCATTCCAGCTATAGTTTTGGCAGGAATATTTGGACCAGTTGGTCGTTCCAATGAAGAACATCGCTTTAAAAAAAAACAACAACCAATATTTAAATAAAAATCAATTAATTAGTAATAATAATTTGACTTACAGTTGGTAGTGGTGGTTTATTTAGGAGATTTTTCACAGACAGTGATGGACTTGGTGGTGTTAGAATTGTTTGATTTGTTTCTGTTGGTGTAATTGATGTTACTGGACTAACTGGCTGTGATAGACTCTGGTCCGGTGCTTGGAATGTATAAACTGTAAGAGGAGGTCTTTGATGACCTTTTTCATATGCTGGAAATGGGAAATGTGAAAAACAACGATGATGAATGATACAATTTTTTTTTATTGTTGTTAGTAAGATGATAATAGTGAGGTGATTAAAAATGATTAGTTTTAGATAGGAAAATCTTAGCGCCCACCTGAAGAGATTGTATGTGGACGGTCATTGATTATAGCTGATGCTGCCCGTTCAAACTGTATAGTCTCTTGAAGATTTGGCCATGTTGATGTATTTGTTGGAATAACCGTTGCAGGAAATGGAGTACATGGAGTACTGGAACTACTACTATTGCTGCTTTGTTCCGACATATTAGACACCTGCCAGCAAACAAAGTTGCATTACAAAATTGCATTTTCAAAGATTAAACAAAAAAAAAAAAAGAAGAGAAAAGCTGATAAATCGCGATAGTTATTGGGGGTCATTAGCAAGTTTACCTGGGCAACACTGAGCGATGATGGAGGTCTAGGATAAAGTGTATCCTGAGAAGTAAATCCAGAATCTTGACTGGATACCGACATGTATCGTATAGTACCACTACGACCTACAGGCTGTTATCAACATAAAATCGAGAAAAAAAATAAAAATAAAAATAAAAACAATAAAAAAACAAATAGAGAAGAAACATAAAATTGTGGCTTTTGATCGGCAAGAACTTCCCACCTGTGACAATGATCGTTGCCAATGTGGATGACTTGGTGAATGATGACTTTTCGAACTACCCGATGATGAACTATTTAATGAACTAATCGAACACATTGATGATTTCCTTGAGCCAAGACTGGAAGGACTTGATGGTGGTGTTTGAAATGACCATCCACTATCTGAACTTTTCAAATCGGCAATAACTTGTTCAGATGCTGGTGGTAATGTTTGTGGATCGGCAGCATGTTTTTCTAATTGTTGGACAGCTTCTTGTAAATGTGACATTTCAGTTAACATTGCAACTTCTTCATCCTAAAAGAAGCATTAATATTAAAAGAAGAGTTTAAATGGAGGAAAAAAAACACTTACCACGACTGGCTTAAGGAGACCAACGAATGTACAAAAACGACCACGTTCTTCTAATAAAGCAGCACGAACAGCATGTTTCTCAGTTTCTTCTAATAATTGACGACGTTCAGTGACATCCTGCAGGCCACATTCTAAACGTTTTTGTAAATCACCACCGGCGCCTTTACGCATCTTTTTCTGAAGACGTAATGTATCCGTTGAACGTTTCTTTAATTCAGCTCGAGCTCGTTTATAATCTAAATTAAAAAAAAAAAAAAAATGAAAATCAATAATATTTTGGGGGAAAAACCCGAAATTTCTCTTTTATACCTTTAGCATGTTCTTTATCTAAATTTAAAACTGTACGTCTCCATTCTTCCAGTTTCTCTTGTAATGGGATTATTAAACATTCCATAATTGTACTGAAATTTTTTTAAATCATAAAATTAGCCAAATTTATAAACCAGTTCTAATTAAATGTTAATGAACTACAATATCTTTTATTAGGAACAATAACAAAAAACTATTTTTATCATCAATCGATTGGTCCATTTTTCAGATTTGTCTAAATAAGATTCATAGATGGAATCAATCATTAAAAAAATGTTGATATTAGAGAAAAACAGCAATTGGTACATCAGAACCGGACTGGACAAAGTGATATGTGGAGACTCTGAGGGGCCAGCGGTAGTCTTTCAAATTTTTCTGGTTCCACACAAAATATGGACAATAGTCTGAAACACGAATCAGTTGTAGTACTAGTCAAGCCTTTTTGGGCTGCCATTCATCGAACTTCAGTAAGTACAGCCGGTAGATATCACATGATTTTCACACACACCAGCATTGCCGTCGCCGTTGATTACTTTGATTTTCGCAGTGACTCAAGAAACATGTGCTCCACAAACTTCTAGCCGGTGACGGTAACGCCAGTGTGTGTGAAAATGTTCGCAACGGAACATTGACATTGATCACCATTTATTGATGGTTTTGCCGGCTACATTTTAGTTAGATCACGGGCAACTAGGCTGACGTACGTGTGAAAGTCTCCATTTGATTACATTGCATCCGGTGCCGGTGCGGGTGTATGTGTGAAAACGACATTACAATAGACCATCACAGTCTGACAATTACTAAAAAATTTTGAGCCGTTTCGGAGATATTTGAGGGAAACCGGTTTTGTAGGGTGAATTTCAACCTCCATTCTCTCCCTTAAACTTGAGACACGAACGGAGAAATATATGTCCCTTCGAATAAGATGCTTTACCTATATACTCCAGCCCGGTCCTGCGCCACATATTAGATTACCATAGCTGCCTTCGGTTAATGCAAAACGGTTTTGGTGCAGGGTTTTGGGTACACGAGGTCACGTGACATAGGAGTGAATAGAGTCAAATGGGAAATAGCGAACGTGTTGGTGCTTATGGTGTTTCTAAACAAGAAACCCACCAATCATTACAAACCAGTACGATTTAAACTCTGGCAGCACGTGTTCCATCATATGGGAGCATATCACTGCGCATGCCCGCCCGGTGTGCACCGCTTCGCGACCTAGAACGTTAGGAGTGAACTCTATTCGTACTTTTTTTTCTTTGCCGAATAGAATGGAGTTAACACTTTTCGCTCCCGAAGCAATAACCGAATGGTTTGGAGTGCACGAGAGCGAATAGCGTGAATAGATTGGAATAACCGAAGGCAGCTCATATAGAAAAATATCGGGGGGCGTATGTAGTTCAAATCATCGAAATTTTACGCATTATTATAAAAAATTTTAACGAATTACCTGGTGAAATTTTTCATTCTAGCTTCGACAGCTTTATGTCTTAAACATATTCTAGTTAAAGCTGTACCTATATCTCTTGTAGCACCTGTAAAGAAAAATCATTTTCAATGTAATTACCACATGGGTGGTTAGTTATCAAAATTGATTAGACACAAATGAATCATTATTGCAATTGATAGATACAATTGAATGACCTAATCGATTAAAAGACACTAAACAATACAAGGCCAATAGAACACAAATTACAAACTAATTATATGTCAGATAGAATAGAAACGAATCGATACTGTTTACGAAATACAATTGTTTGATAATAGTAATCAAATTTTCTGTATAATATTCAGTTGTTGTGATTACTTCCGGATACACTATTTTTCCTGTCTTCTGGTTGTTGTTGTTGTTTTCTGTTCTGTAAATCCCAGCTGGTGTTAAGGAAGTGCACTTGAAACATTCAATCCAGCTCTCGCTTTTCATCAAAGCCGTTGACCTCTCTCCTTACACTGTTCTTTCTTCTAAAATTGTTCATTTCTTCAAGGAAGAAACATGTCAGAAAATCTACACACAAGTCAGAATACTAGAGAAGTTTTAATTCTCAAGAACCAGGCGCGATTGCAACAACAAAACGCCTATATGCATGGAGGTGATAATGATGATGTTGATGATGATGATGATAAAGTGAGAAAATGGGCATACAGTTGTTGACCTGAATGTTTTCCTTCACCTTCATACGTTATTTTTTCTTCTTTTTGTCTTTTATCGTGAATTAATACAAAGCGTATTGTTATGAGAAGAAAGCAAAGACATGTTCGAAAACAATAACAATGACAATAAAAATTTGCAGATAAAAGAGGAAACGTACCGTGAATATATTATCCTTGAACATCATGCACCAGTAAATTAGTTGTGCACTGACTTACAAATAATTACAACAGTTTAAAATCTCTCGACTGAGCAAAGAATTAGTTGTTGTTTTTTTCAATTCCAGCAACTTGGAACTATAGTCGATATAATTATTATTAAATCGATACATATCTAATCACCTGGAAGACGTCTTGTACAACAGGCTTCCTTTTCCATCTAGCAACAACAATACAAAGTCAACCAATTTAAAAGTTGTTGCAGCTGTTAGCTACCAACCCTCCATCATACAATTGGTGATCAATATAAACTTCCAAGGATTATTATTATCAATACAAAACGGTAATTTTGTTGGAAATTAGCAAAAAGAACTCGTAAATCATGTATTATTATTAGTAGACAAGATAATATCGGTTTTGGCCAGTATCAAATCGGTAATTATACGAATAAGCCGCCTTTTTGATCTCAATTCGAAGTACAAGAAGGAATTCCCAAGCTGTACATCCATAGAGATGATTATCTTTCAATCGTGTATTTGAAATAATTTGAAACAATCAATATTTCCTTTTGTGTTATTTCTTTTCTTTAAGTGTTTCAAGTAAAACAAACTCCCATAGAACTTGAAAAACCTCCTTCTCCTCCACCTACTCCACAGTCAAGTAGAGATTACAGACAGGGATTTGAAAAGTCGATTCTTTTCAAAGTCTCGAATATTTAAACTTTCGATAAGAGTTTGATTCTTTTTTCCTACTCTCTACGGTAAATAAAAAAACGTCTCCAGGTATATCGCCTACGAATTGTTTGTTGACTGTATTTGGATGACAGTTGAGAGAACATCAAACAAGATTGTTAGATTTAAAAAAAAAATGGATTTAATAACCATGTGAAAATTTAAGATGAGATAAATTAAATAAACAACCCCTATATACGGGAATACACAAACCCTCGTTATTTTAATAACATCTGGTTCCGCTTGGTCTAAATCGAAATCCTGATACAATATCACCTGCTACTGTTTAGAAATCATTTTTCGGAGCTCGAAAATCCGATTTGATTCTTGAAAAATCATTCTGTTTTATTGCATCAACATCGATCAAATTCTCTGTGTCTCTCTTAGCTCCCTTTACCAATTCCTTTCAATTATTTTCGGTGGTATGCACTTTCGCTCCTATCTATCCACTAGAATTGATAATATTCGTAAAACTTGAAATAAATCTAATCGTAGTAGTATTATCCGTTCAATCCTCTACGTATAGTTTGTAAGTTGAGTGACCTTATTGAGCTTTTCACGGAGAAGTTGTGTGCTATACTAGATGCTATTGATCCTTTTTCAGTTGATGGTAATATTGTTGCCGCCATAGTAATATTTCTATGTATAATCCTTATAGACCACTGAATCGAGAAATGATAGCCAGTATCTTGATATACTTATACAACAAAAAATCAATTTCATTCTAATTCATTGAAAAGATAAATGAATGGGATCAATTCTATTTAAAAATTCATTAGATAGATAAATTTTTCTAGGGGTTGGTTTTTCTTTTTTTAATCAAATCCCGAATGACACAAAACTTTATGTATAAATTATTCTACAACTTTATAGTGCTTTCTAGTACAGATACGACTACAGTTTCTTGAAAAACAACTTTGATGATGAAAAGACGAGAAACGTTAAAGAAGCAGAAAATCTAGTAGCAATTGTCGTTAGAACAGGACATGATATTCCAGTTTTTTGCTTCAAAATTCTTTCCCCTTTTTCGTTGCAAGTTTCTCAACAACATTGTATTTACTCAGAAATGTAGAAATATTAACCGTGTTCAAGTTAAGAAGAACCAAAGTACAGGTTCTGAGGGCGTGTGAATCCCCATTTTCATTACAAATCCACTGCGCATTCCCGCGCGTAGTTCGTCTTAGTTTGGACTGCTAATACCTAAATTTTCGGTCGGTATTTACACTGAATTAAATAGAAAATTCGGCTTGTCCTCACCTACAAAGAAAAGATGAATGATCAAGACCCACCCTTTAATTGTAATTGAAAGATCAAAGGTGAAATATTTAAAATTATCTAGAAATAGATTGATGTAAAGCAGCCAAGTGAAGAAAACAGGTGGAATTGTCACCTTTTTTTTCATTTCCTAATAGTTCTATTATAGATAACATAAAACAAAGCTTTAACTATTTCTGTCACATAATTATATCAAACATAAACAAAGTAACCTACAAAGGAATAGTATTTTAATAATATATGTGTTTAATATACGTACTTGACAAAGTTATTTAATTTAAGACACATTAAAATTACGATGCATCTACTTAATGAATGAAATGAATCAAGCGGATGTCCTAAGGGATACAAATAGGGATTTTATTGAATTATTTGGGGTACAACAAAAAAAGAGTTTTTACTACTGTATTGCACATTCCAATGGTTAGTTACACGTATAAAAATAGTTTTTATTGGTTTAGGTTTAAATCGATTTATTACCAAAACATTTATTCAATTTTACCTGATCGTAAAACTAGTATTGCAAACCGCAGACAAATCAAACAATCTCCACAATAATTTTTTTTTTTCAAATTTGGCTTTTCTACTTTAATCTTATAATATAGACCAGAGTCGTAACTAGCCCCAGTCACAGGCACTGGGTCTCTATAAGCGCTGAAAATTGGTCTGCGGACCTGATTAGGGTAAAAACGTGACCCTCACCCTCTGCAAAACCACATTAACTAAAAAAAAAAATAGAAGTGAAGGGTATGATTCTCTTATTTTACCCCTTATCTTCTGAAAATAAGAAATTTCTGTATTGAGCCATAGGCAATAAAAGTTCTAGTTACGGCTCTGGTATAGACTTTAAGATATACAACAGTTAATCCTTGATATTGCTTAGATCCTGACGCCATTTTGAATCCAAGATTAACGAACTACCATCTATCTAATCGAATACCTTCATTTAATGTTTCCATGTAATTAATCTCGATACTGATGCATAAACGTGTAATCATTAAATGTTAAATTTTGTACAGAAAGACGAAAATCCTTTATCCATTATTACGTACAAAGTCGAATCGATAAAGGTGAAATTTCTCAATCAACTCAACTTTATTGGCTATACTACTATTACATAAAATCACCCCTCATCGTCGTCAGTGAAAGGTATAGGAGAGAAGAAAAATAAATAGGGTTGTATTTCAAGGTAAAGGGCGAAACTCTCTGGCATCTACCATTCTTACTGACATGTATTTCATTTCATGAGTAGTTTTTTCGGGAATTTTCAAAGAAACTCCGCAATGCATCCACATATGTAGATATGTTAGATGGATTTATTGGAAATTTCGATTAAAATGAAATATACACCACCCTTGAATGATTCACGACAATGGCAATATTTCATATATACAGTGGAGTCCGTTTATTATGACTCCGCTTATAATGACAGTCCGCTTATTGTGACGTAGTTGTACCC